>JAOBAT010054004.1:0-28787 GCA_026413305.1 Hydrozoanthus tunicans
GATATATCACTACCAGATTTAGCTAGAGCTAATAAATTCTTTAGCTTTATCTCAATCTCTTCTTTTGCATTTCCTTGAAGTTGTAAGGTTTTTGTTCCTCCGTAGTAATTTATGGTCAACATGGCCTCTCAGAATTTTAGTTCGGTACAAGCACTTTTGACTGACTCAGTGCACTCTTCTAGATCTAGCTTATCAGAGCACAGATTTTTCAGTTCCTTGATATTGCCCGACCATTTGAATTGCTTTTTGGTGTCATCGTAGCTAAGAATAAAAATACGGAGCTCGAAAAATTACGTCTTCACTGCTTCACTGCTTCACAATGGACTTTTTGCCCCCTTAGGTATGCCCCTGGAGCCCCCCCTAGGTATGCCCCTGGAACCTCCCCCTAGGTATTCCCCTGGAACCTCCCCCTAGGTATTCCCCTGGAACCTCCCCCTAGGTACATCCCTGGATCCTCCCCTTAGGTACATTTCCGGAACCTCCCCTTAGATATGCCCCTGGAACTTCCCCTTAGGTACGCCCTAGAAACTTCACCCTAGGTATGCCCCTGGGGACCCCCCCTAGGTATGCCCTTGGAACCTCAACTAGGTAAGCCCCTGGAACCTCCCCCTAGATATGCCCCTTAAATCTCCCCCTAGGTATGCCCCTGGAGCCTCCCCCTAGGTATGCCCCTGGAACCTCATCCTAGGTATGCCCCTGGAGTCCCCCCCCCTAGGTATGCCCCTGGAACCTCCTCTAGGTAAGCCTCTGGAACCTCCCCCTAGATATGCCCCTGGAACCTCCCCTTAGGTATGCCCCTGGAACCTCCCCTCCCCTTAGGTATGTCTCCCGAACCTCCTCTTAGAGCCTCCCTGGATTCTCCCTTGGAACCTCCCCTAAGGTATATCCCTGGAACCTCCCCTTCGTACATTCCTGGAATCTCCTCTTAGGTATCCCTGGAATCTCCCCTTAGGTATGCCCCTTGAACCTCCTCTTAGGTACATACCTGGAATCTCCTCTTAGATATTCCCCTTGAACCTCCCCTTAGGTACATCCCTGGAACCTCCCCTTAGATATTGCCCTGGAACCTCCCCTTAAGTATATCCCTGGAACTTCCCCTTAGGTTCATCCCTGGAATCTCTCCTTTAGGTATGCCCCTGGAACCTGCCCTCACGTACATCCCTGGAATCTCTCCTTTAGGTATGCCCCTGGAACCTCCCCTAACATACATCGCTGGAATCTCTCCTTTAGGTATGCCCAAGTAATGACGTCTTTGCATGTATAGGCAAATTTTCAGTTTTTTTAAACTTGCTACCGATCCATTACTTTTGGATCAACTTGAGCCAAAGTTGGACTTGTGATGTGTCTCAATGTTTTGCTTAACTTTGGTATAATTTCATCCTAAAGTTATAGACCTGCAGTAAGTTTTAAAAAATTGAAAATTTGCCTGTACATGCAGTGACATCATCACATGAAAACATTAAATATCTTGAGAACCATAAAAGTTTTTGACAAATATTCTCACCCCTTTTCCGCATTTAGCAAGGTCTGTCCACTGAGGTAACAAAATAATTCATGTCAAAGGCACAGATTTTAAAACTCACCTCCTGGTCATCATAATCTGTCCCAGCTACTCTCAATCCACCTGTGATGGTCGTGACACCAGAACAGGAACCTGGAACAACGAAACAAAAATAGTTAAATGTTGTCTCCTATAAAATCAACACTTACTCTTATCAGGGTTCCTCCCCTTTTCTCTTAGCAAAATTTAAGGACTTTTTTAGGACTTTTTAAGGTAAGATTATTGGTTTTTGAGAACCTAAGCCATGGGACATCAACCACCAGAGCTGACCTAAAACATGGCTTTTTACGATATTATGGCGAAGACTGCACGAAGCCAAGATTCTTGGAAAATGGATTTCTCTGATATTGTTGGGATTGATCCAATTATCATAACAAAGAGAAAGCCAAAATTCAAGGACTTTTCAAGGACCAAGACTGATTTTTGTAAAATTTAAGGATTTTTGAGGCCTCAAATTTTGGAAAGTGAAATTTAAGGACTTTTAAGGTTTTTAAGGACCTGGACGAACCCTGTCTTAGAAAAGAAAACTCTAACTGCACCTGTTGAATCTGTCGATTCTCTCCTCTCACATTCGCTTTTTCTTGGTGACTTTTTGCGCTCCTTGGTGCACCATTTCCAATGTGGGTGCGCCCTGAAGTGTGCTTCCTTCACCTAAATCAAATAAAGTCAACTGCGATGATTAAAAATGTAAGTATTTACCGTAAACGCACTAGAAAGCCCCCTCTCTAACAAGCCCCTCATCTAGTGCTTCAAATTTTAAACACCACTCAAGATGATATTGATGAAGCTAATTGAAGCATCCTGTATCAAAAATATATTTTGTCAATGGTTATATCTGTTTAAGTTTTTGGTTGGTGCAGGTTATAATGCTAGAGGAACAAAGAAGCACTGTGGTTGCTATTATGTAAATGTTTTTGGTAACCAGACTTAATTTTTCAAAATTATTTTTAACTACAATTTTTAACTAAACCTCCCCATAATATGGTAGTTGTCTCTGATTTAAAAATTGTTAAAACATTACTGAATTACTATTTGCAGCTGAAGTATAAACTTGTCAACCAAACTTTACATGCTGAATTAAGGGCTTTTATGTTAAGTTTCTTTTTCTTCCTTTGCAAATTCAAAACTCAATAAAAAAAGGTGATATGTTGACTTTTTTCTCTAGTAAATAATAATAAAAAATTTGGAACACATCTTTAACTTTATTCTGGATTCAAAAAAACTTTTTCAAACTAACTTTTATCAGACTAAGGAAATCGATTTTTTGGTACAACTTTCTGAGGATTTTGAAAATAAATACTGGACTAAAAAAAGCCCTAAAATATTTGTTTATTCATACTTTAATCAAGAATCTTCAAATCAAATTATCGAGACATGCAGCTCTGTTATTATTTTTGACATGCAAAAAAATTTTTTATATAGTTTATATGAAATATAAAATTTTAGTTTAAATTATCTCTTTAGTATAGTTAAGTCTACTGTACCATTCCTTGGAATAAACACTAATAATTCACACATTCATAAAGTATTTTATGAGAGTTCTTTCCTCAATGCATTAAGTTCTGAAGATAAAACAGTTCCCGGAACACTATCTTTTTATCAGGCTTGTAGAGATATTTGTAACAGAGCTCCAACATCCCGTAATGTATAGGTGGCCTTTGCTTTAAAAATTTTCCTGGGTTTTCAGGATTTCAATGGCCCGTACTAACACAGAGTTAAATTATCAAAGTGAACATCATTTTGTCAGAGAGACACTGTTCTTATACCTGAGCTGCCAGTTCATGGTACTTCTGTTTTTCCTTGCTTCCCAACGCATACCACCATTCTCCTAAAATCTTACTGACTGTTCGGTTATCCTGATGTGGGTGTCTTTGGTGTACAAGAGCTCTGTGACGTTTACTAAAGATCATGAATGCATTCATTGGCCTCCTTATATGATCTTTGTCACCAAGCTTCATCTAAAAGAGAAACCGATAAGAAATTTAGTTTCAAACAAGGATGAAAGGTAAGAGTAACACCATAACAATTTTTAAGTACTTATGTACAATACTAATTCTAGTATAGGTGGGTTTCAATGTTTACATAATAAAAGCTTAAGTCCAACTTCCACTTTTAAACAAAAAAAGTAAAAAATTCCATAGTGTGTAGCTATAGTACCAGTCAAAGTTTTAGTTTGATGCACATTGGAGAAAAAAAACTTTTAAAACTCTAACATTTACATTAAATTTAATGTAGGCAACTCTTGCCAAATGACCCAGCCACACAATCTTTGTAATTTAACAGCTTTTGAAGCATCTTTTCACACAAAGTATTTTATGTATTGAGCAAAACCTTTCAACGATTATCCACTTTACAATACAGTCTCTGTACTGAGTTTTTGGCTAATTTTGTCTCAATGTTGAAGTTTTATTTATATTAATGAGGCAAATGTTCACAAAGACATCATACTGAAATATACCTATTCATTGTTGTGGTAAAAGTTACTTAATATCAATATATCTCCTATTGAAACAAATAAAAACAGATTACTACACATTACATGATTAAATTGCAAGGAAAAACCTTGCCATACATCTTGAAGCTTCTGCAATCTTATGTCTGGGCATCAGTAAAACATGCTATGGCAGGGTTATATAAATACCAACAGATTGTCTGGGATTCCACAAGCTAACTAGACTTGAACTGAACAATAACCATTACTGTTCTTTCAGAAAAACAATGACATTTCAGAATGAATATGGCTTTGGAAGCACTTTAAGATCTGGAAAGAAACATCACTCAACTAAATTTTAGTTTTCTATATTTAACCTTTAAAAAGGTTGTTGTTTGTTGTTCAGAAACACTTAATGGTGTGCTTGTTACTGAAACAAGGTTTGTAGTTTTGATCTCAGAATAATAAGATCAAAAATATTTCTCCCATGCTTTTCATTTACTCAAATAGTATCTAGGTAATTGCAGATTAAAGGATATGCATGTCTGAGTGTCTGGACTGTTTTTTTGACAGCCACAATATTGCAGAAAACACTTTAAATATTGCTTTCTGACAGCAACACTTGTAACAAACAAAAGAAAACCTTTACACTGTTTTTATCAAAATGATAAAAAAATTTTTGTATATTCTCCAATCAAAGATTCTGAATTTTGGCTGCTTCACACCTGCACACCTTACAGTAAATAATTGTGGCTATTCACAAATTAACAACACAATTTAAAAAACTTTTATCTATTTTAATCACAATGTTTTACACCAAACAATAATTTCAAACCATAGTAAGCTGCAAATATATTTTTTTCTCAGCCTTCGATTAATTATTCTTAGCCAGAATTCAGTGGCTAATGTTCAAATTCAATATACTACTTTTTTTATTTATAACACTCAGTGTTGCACAATTTACACAAAGCTCTCATCAAATTAACATATGAATGTCAAGTAGAAAAATGAATCATTAGCCTGAAAAAATTACTCATAAAAATAAGAATACCAAATTGAATATGCATTGTGGTAAAACTGAAGTACAGTCAAGCCTGCATCCACCCCCTTTGTCAAAGTCCCGAAAATTACTTCCCTCATATACAGAAAAATTAATCCTCTATCAACACAGCCACCCTTTACTAAGTCTTGACAAACTGTTTCTAATGTTCTGACTTGTATTAAACAGTCACTTTGTAAAAGGAAACCACTTGACAAATACTAGTTTGTTGTTTATACAATTTTAAAAGCAACACAAAAGATTAGAAGTAGATCTTTTTCAAACAACCAGTCGTAATATTGATCTGGTCGTTACAATTTATTTTAACCAAGTAAAAGTTTTTAGTAATTCTGTGCATAAGTTGTACACTACATCATATCTGTGATACAAAATGGCATTCTAATGATGTCTTTTGTACAACCTGTGTCATGTGTTCAGTCTGTGTTAAGCTGTCACTTAGCTCTTACCAAGGTTGACAGCTTAATACAGGTTCAACTGTACATGCTATGTCATTAAGTACATTTAGTTCATATTCATGATGGTTGCATTATTTTGATAATAAGATAAAGATTAATAATCAATAATCAATAAATATCTTGATGCTAGTACCAACCTTAGGAGTGGCTTTTTCCTCATCATCATGAACAACTCCAACACTTTTTGAAGTTAATCCTCTTGCCAAATTTATCGCAACTTCCTCATCAGCTTTTTTCTCATCACTCAAGTTTTTTTCATTGATAGCAATTGCAATCCCACTTGAATCCTTGGGCAATAAATTACTTGATAACTGGCTTATTCCAGACTTGCTTTGTGAAGATGGTGAACTGCTTTCACAAGTTTGTAGAGTGGGCTGTGGAACTGTCCTGGCAGTGTTCTTACTATCTTTGAATGGAGTCGAGGTTAATGATGGTAAAAGCGTTTGCCAGGGATACACCGCAATATGAACTGC
Source organism: Hydrozoanthus tunicans (assembly GCA_026413305.1). Taxonomy (NCBI): domain Eukaryota; kingdom Metazoa; phylum Cnidaria; class Anthozoa; order Zoantharia; family Hydrozoanthidae; genus Hydrozoanthus; species Hydrozoanthus tunicans. Next base: position 5,981 of record JAOBAT010054004.1, read on the forward strand.
TGTAACTTGTGTTTCTGGTAAGTTAACGGAATATTGAACAGCCTGTACTTCTGTTGATACTTGAGAGCAGTCACTTGTTTCCACATGTAAATAATTATTTTCAAGTTTTGATTTTGTAGAATGAGTTGACTGATCCATAGCTAAGTTTTCTGAAACCTTGGTATTCACTTGAAGTTTATGTGGCATTCTTTGCTGCTTAGCCAAAGGCTCCTGGCTTCTTTTAGAGCTGGAACTTTGAGAAACTGGTTGGAACGTGCTAATAGATGTTACAGGTAACGATTGTGGCACTGGCGAATATAGAGTGACTCGACCAGGCTTCACTTTAGGTGGGGTAATAGCAGAGGGCGCAAAGGGTAATGTCGAAAAAGTCTGCTTGGAAGAAATGGCTGGAGGAGTCGGAGGGGTTGGAGAGAATGTTCTCTTAGTTCCTGCGGGTGGTGAGATTGGTGAAAATGTTCGTTTGGTTGGTGTGTGGGGTGACAGTGACGGAAGTGGAGAGATCAATGATGGAGTGTTACTAGCTACACTACCATTATCCACGTCTCGGCAAATACCAGAATCTGGACTAACAGCATTTGAAATTGAAGAGGTCACAGGAAAAAACGGTGAAAGGAGTTCTGAACTAGAGGATCTTCCTGACCTTGACATGGCAGTCTGTCCCCAGTTGCGTACTGGAGTGACTGATCTGTTGATCGCACCATTTGAATGTCCCTGATTAAAAAAGTTAAATGGAGAGGGCGAGGGAGACTGTGCAATGTTTGGTGAAAGCGGCAAAGGAGTAGCAGGGTTTGAGAAGGGTGTCGCACAACGAGAACTGCTAAGAGACATCAGCATGGCTGCTGCCTCTACTTCCTTGTTGCCAATATCAGCTTTTTCACCTTCATGTGTACACTCTCCTTCAACACTTCCCTCACTGTCTCCCCCTGATTCCCACTCAATTTCTCCCCTTCCTTTTATTTTCCCTTTTTTATGTCCTGGTATATTTGGAGTTTTTATAGAGCGTCCTTTTTGAGAAAGATGCCTTGAGCAATATCCTCGCCTTTGGGACTCTTTATTGCAATTCTCTCTGGAGCATAATCTCCTCCATTGTTTCCCATTAAATTTTTTTCGAACTCCATTTGGCATTTGTACAATATCCCCTTTTTTATATTTTTGTTGTGTGGGTGTTGGAGTCCTTGATACAAGGTTTTCAGATCTCTTGTTAGAACTAATTCGTTTTGTGCTTGCAGTAGTGCTCGAACTGTATTGAAAATCGAAGCTCTGTGAAGTTGTTTCCATACTATGTTCAACCTCTTTGTCTGAGATAGTACTGTCTGTATTTTCGTCCTCCAAGCTGTGACCATTGTTCACACTGTCAGAATCTTCAAATGTCAACTGCCTGGCAACCATGAAGGGTTGTTTTTTTGAGTCAGTTCCATTTTTAGTTATTCTGTTTGCAAGAGTGTGCCCTCCATTCAAATCAGACAAAAATTTTTTAGGTTTATTGCTTTCTTCATCCGTGATGCTTTTCCTTTTCAAATCATCCTTCCTGCGTGGAGATTTTGGTTTTAAATTACACGGACTGGTAGACATCGGTGACACTGCTACAGCTGGTGTTGTGCATTTCGGTGGAACAAACGGTCCCACAAAACTACTACCACTTGCTGCTTCTTGTGTCACTCGCGGACGATTCCCACAATTTTCAAAATTTTCTAAACGTTCTGATTTTCCGTTGCTCAGGGTATTGTCAAATATTGAAGTGTGACTGTTTGATATTTCACAATCTGACTCCTTCGTGCTTTTCGTGTTCGCCTGACTCTCGCCTTCAATTTGCTTTCGACGAGTTCTGGTTCTTTCGCTTCGCCGATTCATTGTACTGCAGAGGAAATCAAACAAAATCGCTTTTCAATCGAATTTGCAAAATTAAACAGAAGGAAACAACAACCTGATATTCTGTGCAAGCTTTAAACTGAATCAAACAACTGATTTTAAGGAAAACACGTACAACTGCAAACGATATGACACACGAACACATAATTACAGTTACAATTCTTGCCTGTGTGGTTTTGGCCACGGTCCGATTTCAACAGAAAATTTATATACTGCGAAATTTGTCTCACAGTGCTGCACATTCGAGCAGGATTTGCATAAATTCTCAAGTACAATATTTTTGCGCTGAAAATACGAGATACACAATAAACAGCTTCAAGAAACTAAATGAAATTTATGCATCGGACTAACAATGCCAATGGTATGAACCTTTACAAATCCACTATATATCCACACGACGAAAATATACAAATCGAAACTGGCTTTGAATCTGGTTCATTCGAAATCATTGAAGCTTCCTCGTCGATGGACAATTTAGGATTTCATGATATGACGCTGATCTGGTTTTTACAGTATACAAGATCTTAATAAAAACTTGCAACGCTACAAAACAATTGCGAGTGTTCTTTGCGATAATTATGGAAAAAAGCGAGCCAGCTGATAAACCGTTGCGATTAGTATGGTTGTATAGTTGAAGAAGAAAAACTTGTTATTCGACTGAAACGGGTTACAATCAAAGAAGATCGAACACAAGCTTTAGAGCAACAGTTCTGATGCTCAACTTTTTCCTGGGGAAGCATCCTTACGCTGATGCGAGTATCAACAAATTCAGTTGTGAAACGATAAAGCGCTGGGCCCGGACTTGTCCGAGACGACAACAGAAAAGCAACGGTTCCGCTCTTACCGCAAAAACTCGTCCATATACTTTGTAATGTTGTTTACAAGCGAATTCCCTGACGTTACCGAGATCTGCTTGAATAAATTGGTGCTACAAACATCTTTTCTTAAATATATGCGAACACCAAACGTTGCATTAAAGTCAACTACATGAGAATAAACGCTTCGTTCTGGTTTCGCGTCTTCGCGAGATAATACAAAACCACATATGTCACCGCAGCTGATAAGAAGAGTGCTGAAACTGCCAAAACACGAATGATCACAAACATTTAAAATTACCTTGAGACCGGTTTAAGCCTTCTTTCTGCACCGAGGAGTATCGTCAGTGTTGCGATTATAGTGAAAATAAGGACACAGTGAATGAGAGTATATGCCAAGACTGGAGCCTTCTCATTGGCTAACGGGTGGCAGCGAGAACTCAAAAACAACCTCTTCAATCCAATCACATCGCTTCTGACAATCAACTTAGGAAATTTACATTACACACGGCAAAATTTTCACTGCTAGGGTTTCCTCTTCCAATCGTAAATGGCAACAAATTTGCTTTCTCAAAGTGCTATTATGAATAACAGCAATCAACGCTTGGGATGAGAATAGCAGCATATTCTGGAAACAATCGCGTCCAACCTCCCGGCTGTTCGTCTTGTTGAGGCAGCCGGTGGTTTAGAGGTTATGAATAATTCAGTATTCACTTCATGTCACTTAAAAAAATTCCCATCAGAAGTTTGATCGCTATCCAACACAGAAATTTCCTCGTGAAGATTCCGAGAAACGTGTTTTGGTGCGACGTGACATTTGAAACAAAGCCAAGCATAAAAAATACTATATTTACTATGCTTCAGGCGAGTTCTAACGAAACAGACATGCTCTTTGTAGAGCACTCGTGGTAGGAATTGCCGTGTTTAGAATTAAACCACTGTAGGAGTTTGCACGGAAACTCGATATTGGAAACCTAGTTCTTTAAAAAGGTACGCAGCAGCTAAGTTGTGGGAAATCCATCTATTTAACACGTCTCAATCGAGTTGAATTTTTCCAATTTGACAGCGCATGTTCGACATGTACAACAAACGTACACATGAACGTAATTAGTTTTTCGTACGGAAAATATTTTTCAAGTCTTGATGTGATCTGGAAAAAAAAAGTTTGAATACGCGTACGAAGGAACGGGTTGAAAGTATTCTTCTAGCTTTGGTCATTACCATGGAAACGCTTTACGGAACCCAAGATCGTCTATCAATTTTTTTTCTTCACATGTTATTCAAGTCTATACCTCGTGATGTCGAGATATTTGTAGTTCTTACGGCTGATGCTTCATCTCTATTAAACTAGGCTGTACCATGGAGACTGATGAGGTAAGTTCACATCGCTCGTGGGGTCCCAACGAAAGCCAAACTTTATTTTAACACCAGCAAGTAAACTGAATTCAAAACCCTTTTTCCAGATGGAGTCTAAAACTTCTCTAGAAATTGTTCCAGCTTTAATATGTTCAACGGCTGCTGTTAAAGTTCCCCAGGTTTGTGAAGTGACTCATGCCACACACTGTACATTGTTTTCACAAAGACACGATTTGACCCGGGCCTTCACGGGAGGCAAGCCAATATAATTAAACTATAGCGGTGACAAACTCGCAATTTTGCATAAATGTGCTGATGAAATTAAGAATTTGTTTTTTCAAATTGTTTAACTTGTTCTTATTCCAGGGCATAAGTGGTTTCAGAATATTGTTTTTGTAAAGAGAAAGTTCAGAAACTAATCGACTGAACGCGGCCGTGTACCAACGCGTCTCGATTAACTGCTCAAACCTTTATTTAGCTGAGCAAAGCCTCTAAATTTGACGCATAAACGAACACTTGAAAGGTGTAATACCGACTCATACAATAAATCAATAGCACTCGATTTATTTTAAGGGATAAAGCAACTTTGTTCAAATATATGTACGTGATTTATGAAATAAATGCCTGGTTTATATTCAGTAAGGGGTGAAAAAATACGGTTGTAAGAAGAGAAGTTGAAACGGTCGTTTGATACAATAAAATTATTGTATAATAAAAAAGGAAATTTTAAGAAAGAAAAAGAGTGTTTTATGTTAGCAAAGCCGCCGGAGAAGTAAAAAACCCGACAAACATGAAAACACCTACAAGTCATACCTACCAGCAACCTCGTCTAGTTCACTTTAAAATGATAAGTTTAGTTACTTACGAACTTTGATTCGGATAAAAAAATATCTAGCGATAAACGGAACATTGGATAAGTGAAAAAGAAATATAACTTATTACCTTCACGAGGTGACGTACGAACGCATTGTGGATCCCTTCTTTACATCATCCATTTATAGCTTTCATTTTTGTGTCATTAACAGTCTTAAAAGGAAAAGAAAGTTTTTTAAGGCTAATGAGCTGCAAACACACACAGTTAAAAAAGGTTCAATCAATTAAACACAAAAAATGTGTAAACGATTGTCTGGGTACGACTTAAGTCGGCGCATGAACTGTACACATTGTGAACCTAGCCAGTTCACGATCAACAAAAAAGTCTTAAAACTATTCCTAGAGTAAAGATAAGTCTGGTATGTCTTGTTCGAATTGTATGAAAACCACTCTGGTCTAGATGCATTCTAAATATTTCATGTCAAAAATTTGACTGGGGCTTCGTGTTCGCGAGTCGAAACAACACTACTGATATGATGATACTGTGCACAACGTTTAAAGAATGATAAATTGCGAAATTTGAATTAAGACAATAGACCCTGTATACATAATTCAACAATCACTTTCGGTTGTTAATTCAGGATAGGAAAGCTATGTGTAAATACAATTTTAGAAGTGTTTTTTTTCCCCAACACGGTAGCAAGATAATAAAATTTGCAAGGACGGCTGTCGGACTTGTCAAAGCACCAGACTTCGATAAATCAACATGGAAATTAAAAGCAAAATGGAGGGCATAAATAGAGTCCATTGTGAGTCTTTTGTGATTTTTTCCCTATGAGTTTAATGTTACTTATTCTGTACGAGCTGTCTTTATTGTCTGAATCTTGTAACAGCCGTGCAGATAAAAAAAAACACAATTGGTGAATTACGAGCAGTATTTTTCGAAGCTTAAATTAAAAAAGGGCTATTGATATACGTAACAGCAGTTATACAAAAACGCTTGAAATCAAATACATAAAACAGGTGCTAAAAACGGAAATGATGAGGCTACTCGAATTGAGCATCAGTCACTGAAGCAGTATAACGCGGCGTTGTTATGCAATTTAGGCCAGTTTCATACGCCGCGCTTAAGTTGTGCTTTCGTAAAATCCAAGTTCAGCACGTCTTTAGCACGGCGTTTGGAAACCGAACCGCGCCAAAGCCGGGTAGCACGACAAGCTGTACCGTTATACACGACTTCAACTTGAGCTAATTGAGGTTTGTTTCAGACGCCGTGCTTAACTCGGAATAGTTTAGCATGGCTGTAACAAGGCGTTTAAAAAGCGGACCTTAGCTATATTCGGACAGTGGGAACCGGAAACTTATTAACTTAAAGGAAAGAACTGAATAAAAACTTAAACACTAAAGAAAAGTTTGAACAGCACAGCAGATGCAACTGACAGGCGTCGTATCGGACATAGCATGTGTAGCGGCTGTTTTTAGGGGAGAGAGTAAGTGTCAATTGAACGAGTTGCTATGCGACTTGAAACTCGCGTTCCCACTCATTTCAAGGGGAGTGGGGGCGAAGGGAATGATGGGAAGAGAAACCATCTCTCTTCCCTTCGCCTCCCTCCCCTCGGAACGACTGGGAACGAGTCTGTCATAAGCCGCCACGCAGGTTACCCCGGACATACCTAAAAGGTTTTAAAAAAGGTTTTGGGGCCTGTAAGGTCGAACATTTTTCTCAAATTTTGATTCAGTCAGTTGTTATCGAATCTTGTCCATCCGTAGTACCTTTTTGTATTCACAACGCTATTATTTTATGGACTTTTAACGCACGAAGCCATTTTCTCTTAAGTTTCACCCTATTCCGCCGCCACATGTTTGAAAATGGTTAAATATCATGTTATCTGAGTTTCGCCGGCTTTCTGTGTTTCAATAATACAGGTTCGTTGCCCGGGATCTTTTGCGGGGGAGGTCGTCACCGGATAGAACGAGAAGACGGACCAAACGTGCGAGTCTCAAGGGGTCCCGGGGTATGTTTTCCCAGGAAATTTTTGAAAATAAGGTTGTCCGAGACCCTAACTAAATTTTTGTCCGTCGTCCAAAAAGTCTGAGACTGAAAGTTAAAACAGGCAGGAAAAACCAAACTTGGATACTGTTCAAACTTTTGAACTTCAAAATCAACTTTAGAAAAAATAAAAGATACGTTGCTTTTTCAAATAGTTGGTCAACAGAAAAGTGGCCATATGGGCCTCTAATGGTATCTCCATTCAACAGAAAATTCGTGAAACACAACACAAAAACGCATTCTAGCACACATTCGCGTTTCCTCTTTCTAGGTTCGTTTGGATTGTCAGTGTTGTCTCCAGGTAGAAAATACGAAGTAATATTTCTCTATTTTGGGCATGAATTTTGAAAATGTGCACTTTGCAGAGGTGTCCGTCTTGAGCGGTTCGACTATACAGCGTTAAAGGTAGAATTTGTTCTGCCAAACCTCGAAAAATGCTGAAAATGAAAATTTGCTGGTTGAGGAAGTGAACATCCAAAACTGGGATACTGGTAAACGAAAAATGGAGAACAGTTGGACAGAGTAGTTTTTCAACCAAAAAAACTGGGGGTAGCCTGTTATGCATATCAATTCTATACAATTATAAATAGTCTTTGTTTATAGAGATCACCATGACAACCGAGACTTGGTTCCAGGGATATGGTTCTTGCCGCAAGTAAGCAACTGTTAAAGGTTTCGGGAAACATGGCAGTGTTTCGTTCATGGTCAATAGTATGCGTTACTTTGGCGGTCATTTTAATGTCACACGGCTGCTTACCAAAAATAATTTCGGGAGAAATCAACACTAAAAGCGTAAGTGAGCTTAACTCGAATAGCATTGCAAAAATGAAGAAGATGTGTCGTTCTTTGTACCGAGGTGTTTGTCACTGCTTCTTTCATTTATATAAATATAACCTTTGATTCATTTTATGTTTCTTTTAAAGAACTGGGAATTTGTGGCAAGGTTTTGCTTCAAGAATTCCTACGGTCAACTTAAGTACAAGTTCAGATACCCGGAGGTAAGACATTATGCAAATTATAAAGGCTGAAAGCTGATATCAGATCAGCTCGAGACAAATTACTAAGTGTGGCCAACCGCAAGAGGGACACAAGGCAGTTTACTCGGAGGAAATTGCAATATAAACTCGTAATTTTGCTTTTAGAAATTAAAGTAATCCTCGCCAATTCTTATTACGTTTTTTTTGTTCGTACAGGAATATGCAGTGCAGAATATTTTGCTCTACTTCGATACGCAATGGCCGATCGTTTATCCGGAACCCACTATGGTAAGCCATTCAAGTGCCACTCTATAAATTAACGAAATTGCGAATAATTACTTAAATACAGTGTTACGTGTTTAAAGTTTTCAACATCTTGCTCGTTTTAAGCCTTCCTAGTAAAGACATTTTCTTAATTAGGGACACAAATTAAAGCATAAAGTGCTATAAAACTAGTTTGAAGGGCGCATGCTATACCAAGCGTGTCGTTGATCAGCAATGTTGTCTCGGGTTTATTTCGTAGAATCCACTCGTAAGTGATATCAAATACGTTTTTTTTTGTCAAGGAAAATTATGGCTGAGTGCTTCAGCTATTTTTTCATAAAAATTATACTTCAGTTTGGTGTGTCATGCAGGTTAAACGCCACCTAAAATATTTTGCCGCTTTGGTACTTTGTTCAGACATCTGCGTGTCTTAAATTAGAATTTCAAAAGTAGTTTGTGGTTTCAGAAAACTGATATATATCTTTGAATATTACCGCAGTGTTAGGCGAAAAACGTTTGTTTGTTTCATCTGTTTGTGTTTTAAGTTGTTGTTAATTATATAATTAATATTTTGACAGAGCCTGTGTTTTGCTAGGTCAAAGAATAGTTAATCGAGCGAGATTATGATCAAAGCGAATTTAAACAAGAGAACGGAAGTAAAGCAAACCGTAAATACTATGACATCAAGAACTAAAAAAATCTTTTGGCAGGCTTAAACGGCTTTTCGTGCCTTCTTAAAAGAAAAATTCAATTATATTATAAATACTCGAAGAAATTCCTTAATACCAACGGGTGAAATTCTCTGACAAGTTTTATCAGGGGGGTTGGGAAGATTGGATGGAGGTCAAAACTGCAAAAATTTTTGTATTAATACAAAGGTGGCCTTTTATGTGGTCTTATCATAAATAATATAAAATTTCTTAATATTAAAGATAGAAAACAGTTTGACCCCTACCCTATTTACAACAAGTTGCCATTTGGTATTGTTTGTGTTGTTTTATATAGTCAGGCATTGAGTACCAAATAGGTGGACGATGCTTTCTAATTCTGTAATTCTAAAGATTGAGATCAAGAGAAAGGAATTATTTATAAACAATTTTAATTTTCAAAAAACACTACATGTATATACTTACTTTGAGTATAAATTCATTGGTATCAATTGAGAGTGCTTCTCAGCATGACCTTGGGAGCATCTGATGTGTTGTTCCATCCATAAAGATTTCCTAAGACAATTATCAAACAAAAATAGTTGTGAAAAGTTTCTACAGATAACTTTGGGGGTGGGGGGTACCAAGCTTCATGCAAACACTATGGCAAGATTAATATTTGTTGTAATTAGTTCATTCTCGGCTTGTTTGAGAAATACTTCAAAATTTCCTTTCCCTCCCCTAGCTTCTAAGCCTACCTTAAATTAAGTTTTTTTGTAACAGGCAACACAGTTTTAAACTGAGGCAACAGACAATTGTCAAAGTGATGACAAGCAAGGGAAGTTATTGGGAAAAGCGCAACAATTTGGGATGGAATACATTTAATAAGTTTCTCACTATATTTTTTGTTTGGGCTTAAAATTTTAGAACACACTTAAGAGAGAGATACATCTGTTTGTCATGAACATTTACTTGATTGGTTTTGACGGTGATTGTTAAACTGGGGCTGTAAAAAAAAATTAGCAAAGCAAAAAATTGCTTTGAAATTGAAAATTATGACAGCAACATTTTGTTCAGACAAAAATAGGCAACAACATTTTACACTAGAAAAAGATGTGACAAAAAGACCGAAAAATGTCACTGGGTCAAGTGACAACTGAGCACCCCTTTGTAGGCCCCTAAAATTCTATAAAACTCTGTGAGTCTTGAGGCTAATTACAAAATTAACTGTTCTGTTCATTTCAGAGCTGTCAAGCTAAGGAAGGAAAGCTAATTCCAAAAAACAATCAGGTTATCAATTTAACTACTTCGTATATATGGTCAGGCTGTCGTGTGGAAAGGACAAACACATCCAAGGAAATTGTGTGCATAGGTAAATCTTATTTCAATCTATTTTATATAACAAATACTGTATGCTTAAAAAAAGGTTACCTTCAGTCAACCAGTACTGTCCATCTAAAGCATAACTAAGTAAACACAGTTTTAAATAACAACAAAAATTGCTGAAAGTTCTTTTGATTGATTCAGTTCATTGGAGTCAGGGAGTACTTGTTTAACTAACTGAACTCAGTTATTCAAAGGCCGATTAGCACTAACCCAGGGCTAAGACCATAACATCTTAATTTTAAGCCTTACAGAGACTTATTTGAGTTTTAAATTTGGAATGTTGGGGAGTCAGGATGGCCGAGTGGTTAGCACTTGTGCCCCCCACCTTTGTGGACCCAGGATCGAATCCAGGGTTTGCATGTGGGCTAAGATTTGTCAATCTTCTTCTGACTCCGAGGGTTTTTCTCCGGGCTCTCTAGTTTTCCTCTCTTCACAAAACGACTGTCATGCCAAAATCTGTGTCGTCGTGCGATTAAACAAAAGCCACTGGGTGACCACTCCCAGCGTATTGACAATAAAAATAAATAAAGCTAGTTTAGAATGTTTTTCCATCGAAAATCTAAACCATATGTTATAAGAACCATAAACCTTTCCTTAGAGAAGAAACTGTAGCTTGAGCTTTGGCTCAACCCAGGCATCAAGTCAACCAGCCTTTGATCAGATTGGTGTATACATATTTGTTAATTTATTAAAGCATAATACTGTTATTAAGTCCACACTTACAATCAATAATGTTTTGATAAATTGCAGAGGATAGGAGGTTTCTTTCATTCCGAGCCAGATGGTGGTACATTGTAGTTAGTAACTGTAAATCAAACAAGGTGAGGAAAGAGAGTCTGAGAAGGACAAAAAGATAATTATTGACTCCTTCCATGTTAAATGTCACCAGATTTAGATTGTGGTAAATGCTCTAACAAGTCCCTGGAGGGCTTGTTTATTTTTGGACTTTCCAGAGGGGAGGGGGGGGGGGTTGGTTAATAGAGAAGGGGGAAGGGGTTGTTTATTTATTTAGCTTCACTACTCTTAAGTAGTTGGAGAACCCAATTACTGGACTCCAAGGGCCTACGGCTTAACATCCTTATCTGATAAGACGCGAAGGTCTAACCGTTTGCAGATGTTGGAGCAAAGGCGGCACCTTCTCCTCAGTTGTTTTAAGACCCTGAATGAAGGTTCGGCACTGGGAATCGAACCTGGGCCTCCTGCGCGAAAGACTGGCGCCTTACCAACTAGGCTAACCTGGCGGCGGTTAAAAGTGTTTAAAAGTGCCAATGGCCAAAGACAGCAACATAACATTTAGTCCGTTTACCAAACACATTTAAAAGCAACTAGTGCCTTTGTGTCCCTTTAGCGTTATAACCAGCACTTTTCAAAAAACTCAAACAGAACTGATGGCAAAATGTCTTTTTGATACAGGACACCTTGTGTTTTAGCTCAATTGTTTTTATGGAGGAGGGGGGCTTATTAGAGTGGGGAACTTTTAAGAGAGGGTGGCTTATAAGAGAGTGGGGCTTATTCAAAATTTGAAGCTCTAGACAAAGGGCTAATTAGAGGGGGGGGGGTTAGTAAGAGTGTTTACAGTACATTAATATAATCAATTTAAGCAATAATAATTGTTTTGTTATTATTTTCATATAATTCAAAAGATAGATAACTGACTTTTTAATCACAGCCAGGAATCAAAAAGTTTCAAATACCATACATGCCAGAACATAGGTATCACACCAGTGACTTTATTTACCATCAAAAAATGAAATTGTTTCACAATTATGGTGAAAATGACTTTGAATAATTGTTGAAAGTGGGTCGTTTTCTTTTAGCAATGGCTGCCATTACATTTCAAAATTTTATTCAAATTTCACAAAAAGGGGCAGGCCTAGCCCTTTTATACTGGAACCTCGAGTTTAATGTCAAATCTTGAGATCCATTAACCCTTTCATCCCTAAGGCATTTGTCAACATCTAAGTTCTCCTTACAGTAAACAAAAGAAAACAAGCTGGTTAGTGCTGAGAATATGAAATTTGATCATCCACCAAAAAACTCTTGAAGATGAATTAAGAAATTCTCCCAAACTTCTCATAGGAATACTATGGACTTAATTGGGGAGAATTTACAAACTCATCTTCGGGCACTCTTAGGGGTTAAAGCTAAGGGTTAAAGATTTCAATAATTTTTTTTCACCCCTATTCCTCACTTAGCAAGGTCTGTCCACTAAAATAAGAATATATCTCATGTCATTAGCACTTTAACTGTGTATTATAATATGTTAATTTTTTAACAAATAAAAAAGAAAGTTTTTCTTTATTTTTTTGTTTTTTTTTGAAGGGACTCAAATTGTCATACTCTATGACCTTAACCAATGGTCAGTCCTTTTGGGCAAAACATTTTTCTGCTGATGAACAGCGTAAGTAATTGATTAATAATTAATTACTCTTGGCAATTCATTTTTAAATGACGGCAACTGATGTATTATTTGTTAAATGATATAATTCTAGTAATATAATGATGCACAAATAAAGATTAACAAGAGTCAAAATTTAAGAACATGATTGGCTCAGAAGAGAATCGATGCAGGAACCTATATTATACTGTCATACAATGAAGATAGTTTGTGGATACACTGTACATAGTTCTTAATGCCTGCATGTACAGTATAGTCTAAAAGCAGCAGCTTTAAGTGTGGAGTTACCTAAAGGCAGTCATACTTGAACATCTTTTAAGGAAACCCAAAACTAAAAAAAACGCAACAGTGGTAATGTTCTCTGTGCGCATGATGAACAAAAAAAAGTAATTAACACACAAAAAAAATAATTGGAACATTAAAAGCTGAATTCTCAACTTAGGTATTCCGGAACATTCAGCCTCAGATCCAAAACTTGACATTCCGATAAAAAGACTACTAATTGTCTTTTTAAAAGGTTCTTGACTTGAACAAAGTCAGGTAAAGTGTCAGGTGCACCAATACTAAATGTAAACAAATGTTTTACAGATAACTTCATTACATGAAAAACTGACTTGAGCAAAAACAGGTTAGAGCAAATATAGATTTACTGTATGTTGAAGAATAGTTTACAGATGTGGTAGTTTAATATGTTCTCACACATCTTTTTTCATCAATAGATATTCTTGAAATCGACATTGGAGTTCTTGTAATTTTTGTTATCCTTCTTTTACTTGGAATTTATGTGGCTTGTAAGTACAAATTTCCATGGTATTATTAAGTTAATAAGTGTTTCATTTTGAAGGTATAATATCTGATTACCAGTAAGTTTGCAGTAATAATACAGTCGTGGCAGAAAATGCAACCAACTTTTAAACTTGTTCCTTTTTTATATTAAGATAAGAAGTGCTGGACTCTCAAACATGACAACAGGAAAATAAGGAAAATTATTTTTTGACTGTTAAACACGTGAAATTTTCCCCATACTGCTACTTACTAGCAGTTAAGTCTCTGAAGATGCACCAAATGTGCAGTTTAGAAAAGCTAAATTTCAACTTTTCCCAGGGGAGCATACCCGGCCCTGAACCAGCTGGTAATATATATAATGGCCATTTTTATTAACTTGCATTAATTTATCAAAGACAAAATCAGTTTACTAATAATAATAATAAATTAGCATTTATATAGCACCTTTCCATAGGTACATGCTCAAAGCGCTTAACAATAGTTTACAGTTGACTCTGGTATTGAGGGTCTTTGACAGTCTGCTCTACACGGCTCACAACTATTTTCCTAAGGGTTGCCCTCAGTTAGTAGAAGAGACGAACCACAACACCGGGATCACCCTACTCTTTGTTGACAAGTGTTGTGGGCTCTTTTAAGTCCCTCGATAGGAGACCGAGAGACTTGGCCTATGGTTTAATGTCCTTATCCGAGTAGACGCGAAGGTCTAACCATTTGCAGATGTTAGGGCAAAGGCAGCACCTTCTCCTCAGTTGTTTTAAGACCCTGAGTGAAGGTCCGTCACTGGGAATCGAACCCGGGCCTCCCGCACGAAAGACTGGCGCCTTACCAACTAGGCTAACCAGGCAACGGTAAAAACATTTTATTAACAACCAGTTTACCATTTGATTTGTATCTTATCTTGCATTGTGTTATTACTTATTATAACCATGTTAAAGGTTGTTAATAAAATGTTTTTCAGGTTTGAAATTTAGTGTCATAAAAATGTTACTGTTACAGTAATTAAGAAACAACCAATCATAAACCACGGGTTAAATTGCAAAACTGTTGTTGTGATCAACTAAAACACGTTTTATCTTGCTGTTGCCTGTGGGCTCAATTGCAAGCTTGATGCTTATAATTAATACTTCTTGTCATCGTGACTGTTGTGGCATGGTGACCAATGCAGATCATGTGCTTCTAGTTGTGAAAAAGTCGATCGCACTTCACTAATCTCTGATTACTTCTAGTTTTTGTAGTAACAGTTGTGCAAAATTTCAGGGTCATTCATCGAGTGTAATTTCAAGAAATATTTATTGTTTTCTAATTTACTCTCAACTATGACATCACAACTCTGGTAATTTGCACATTTTAAAAGCCTTGACAACCAAAGAGTTATAAAATAAACAACACTTTTTTTCTTTTTCAAAAACTTTTCTAACAGGTTACATATTAAGTTCCATGATTTTGATATCAATTATGCACTTTCAATGAACATAATAAATTCCCACTATAGACTGATCAGGCAGGAATAGGCAAAATAAAATTATTTTATTGATAAAATTATTCAAATTTGCACAAATCAAGAAAATGTTAACTGTAACCATAATAAGAACCATGATAATTAGAATTACAGTAGTAGCAATCTCAAAATATTGCTTGATTCTGGTTACAGATGAACTTGTCAGCAGAAGACTGTTCCACTATACCTATAAACTGTTTATGCTCTCTCTCCTTCTGGAAGGTTGGTGTTTGTTCTCAAACATAAGCTATTTTATTGTAACAATTAGGCCAGACATTTTATATTAATTGTTTTATGGGTTTTTGAGGAAGTACTTCGGGAATGGAAAAAGTAAAAATAAAATTAGACTTGAGAAATCACTTAATTTAACAATGTCTACTACAACACTCAACAGAATATCATATTTTTACACAACCTCTAATTCAGGCTTTATGGCTGATAAAATTAAAACTAATTTGAGACAAAGCAAAAGGAGTGCCAATGTGTGGTTCCAGAAATATCATAACCCCCCCCCCCCAATGGAAGGTGCCTGGAAATTCCGGGGGGGTTAGAGGGGGGTTCAAAGGTTCAAATTTCCAAGGGGTGTGGGGGTGAGAAGTGTCATATATTTCCTGAGGGTCCATTCTGGGGCCGCCAGAATGCCAAATTTGAGCTGTTTTGAAGGAAAGAACAAGAAGTACAACTACTGTGTGATATACTGGTAAGAAAAAAAAGCTCAAATTTGGCGGTATGGCGGCCCCAGATCAACAAAACAAACACTAAAGAATGAAACTAAGATATTATTTTCCTTTTTTTTTTATTACTTCAAAAATATCGTAGCTTTTGGGATCCCACCTTCGTGATACTATACTGAATTAACTGACTGTTACATATTTAATTACATCGTATTTTAATGTTTCATGAACCCTATTATGCCCTGGGCTGCCTGTGGCTCAGGTTTGATTTCCAGGTCACTCAAGGGACCTTACATAGGGTGTTGTCCAAATCCCCTCATTTATAAGTCCTATCTTCTTGAAAACAAAAATACTCAGCTGGTTATAGCCCTTCAGCTTCCCTTCCATCATTTGAGGAAATTTTTAATGTTTTACTCTAATTACGTGATATTAAAGTCAGGGATAAAGCTCAGAAAAAAATCTGAGCCCCAGATGAGATTTTAACCCATGAACCTCCGTACTCTAGTCAGATGCTCTAACCACCGAGCTACTGGAGACTCGATCAGTGAGCAAGGATTGATTTTTTTTTCTAAGTTCACATCCCATCTGGGGCTCAGATTTTTTTTTGAGCTTTCCCCTTGACTTTAATATCACGTAATTATTATTGGTTCATCGTTTTTTCTGTAATTGTTATTTTTTTGTTTTTCAGTACTCAGCCTGATAGTGTATATCTCGTATTATGTGGAGTATGGAAAGACTGGATATGAGAAATATATTGTAAAAATTTTTGGTAAGTGTGGTCATCCTTTCTTGGTGAAAGTTTTAACTAAGACAAACATTAATAAATTATTACATTTCATGCATGGAAGCAATAACTTTTTACTTTGATGTTTTCACATGGTTTGGGGTGAACTTTGCCATTTTTTTATGTCCCAACACCCCCCTCTGTTACCCAGGGTGGGGCGGGGGAAACTCTCTAAATTGGGGTGGTAGGTATGACCATATTTTTTAGGGGTTGTTAAAAGAATTCCTTTGTTAAACCAATGCAAGAGCCTGGTATTTCTTAGGGTTCAAAACACATAGCTGTAGGACTGCTTGCAGACCCGTGTTTTAACAAATGTAGTACTTAACAAGAAGTTGACAAAAGTCCTTTGGTGAATGCCCTATTAGATTATGCAGGTACCTTTACTTAATGCACATCATGTTCAGCGCAACACAAGGCCTGGCGCCAACCTGTTGGCTATCCTTGGAAAAATTTCAATTTTCAACTGGTATTTTTTAGGGGGTTTTTCAAACCAAGAGATATTTTTTAGGGTGGAAAATCTCTATGCACCCCTACCCTTTTGATCCCAAAGTACCCCCCCATGCTCTGTTACTGCCATTGAAATGGTGTGAGAATATACTCTGCTAGAGTGAAACGGTTAAAAACATTGTTAGCATGAAAATGAAACAATGAAATTATATAACTGCATTTTGTCCAGAAATATCAATATTAGCAATTAACTGGCATCGGGAACTAGATAACTAATCAATCAATTTTTTTCTCATTTTAGCCCGAGGATTTCATTCTTTATCGCACATATGTTTCCTATTGTTACTTATCTTGCTAGGGAAAGGTTGGACTGTAACAAGGTAATAACTGTCATTGTATGTGTTAACTAAATTATCACATAAGTTATACAGTGTATGGTAATTTCCTGCTAGTAATAATCAGCACTTGTTTTGATTCACTTTATTTAAGTTTCTTATAAGAATCTGGCCACCTACTCTAGAAATTAGGGCCCAGTTATTCAAAAGAAAATTAGCCATAATCCAGGGACTTAACTGTCCAATTCTCCAGACTTACACAATATTTTTCTCACCTAGTTTTAACTTTATTTTGAAACTATTTGTGATCGATAAAAACTATAAAGGTAAAAAATTAATTATTCAAGAGATATCTGCAGTCATGTCAGCTTCCCTGCCTTTTATCATGTTTGACAATGAAACAGAAAAGCTCCTTTCACCAATTCACTTGTAGATAATTATTATATAAACTCATGTCTATATTAGATGTATCACTTTGTATTTCTCTTTCTGTTCCAGGGGTCAAATCAGTTCCGGTGGCCAGATCAAGCTCAGTGCATTTTGCACATTGTACACTGTTTGTTTTGGTATACTGTTTGTATTTGAAGCTGCTGTAAGTAATTTAATTTAATTTAATCTATTCGCTTTGCCGTTAACAAAGTACAACACAAAAAATACATACATAATAAGAAGGATAACAAATAACTCGGCAGGGCACCCGCAACAGCCATGCAGCCAATTACTGCAGACCCAGATATTAAGTTAAATTAAAAGGAACTAAGATTAAAATTTATTAATAAAAGTTAGAAACAGCAAGAGAGTTTTTTCCTAAGATTAAGTGTTCTATTACATGTAGGCAGATTGTTTTCCATGTTTGAGGATCATCAGGATCATATGTATATTGAACGGCAGGCAGATAATAATCAATAATTAAAGAGCGCTGAAAGGTGTGCAGATTTGGGGTGTCAAAAATGAGAATGTCAGTGAGAAAGTTAAATGTGACCTAACTGTACATGTGGCCCTGTGATAAGATCTGACACAACCCAAAATCAAACCTAGTAAATAAACAGCCTGAGTTATGATCTAACGCCTGGGTTTTTAGTCCGAAACAGGGCAGAAGTAGTGGTATCAGTGAAATTCTCCAATAATTAAGTCTATGATTTTTGTAGAGGATCAACATATAATAAGAAAAACAGCCACCAGTATGTACATCTGAAATGAATTTTAATGTAATTATTACTCAGGTTTTTGATCCTGGCAGAGTATTGTACATTTATGAGAGCCCAGCTGGAATTGGAATCTGTATTCTTCGAGTGATAGTAAGTTTTTTTTAACTTCAACAATAATTTTTTTGGAAAAAAACTCTTTTAGTAAATAATATCAGTCCCAGGTATTATTTTGTTCTCAAGAGAAAGAGTAATTATCAAGTATAGTGCCTTGATTAAGAAAAACATTTTGATAATTTCCAATTTAATATTCTCAATTAAGATTCTAAAGACTCACTAATGATCGATGCACAAATAAATAAACATAAACAATCAAGTCAAATAATTTTCGATCAGAGTGTCTTATCAAGTATCTGATTTTTGTGGTATTAATACTAGTTTAACTTGAACATTTTTCCATCAAAGCATTAAGAACCTATTAGTAAAACTAAGCCTAAGTTATTGCCAACTGAAATTAAAAACTACCACAAAAGTTTACACAAAACCTGACCTCCCAACTTCATGAAGTGTTGGGTAGATCATAGTTGTTTAGTATATGGTTAATAATTAGTTGTGGTTATAGATTCAGCAGATCGGTTTCTAAAGACTCGCTAATTATGCATAAATGAATAAACGTCAAATGAATATGAATCAGTCTAACTTTCATTCAGAGTTTCTTATTTTTGTGTAACTTGAACAGTGTTCTGAAAGTTTTCCATCAAAGCATTAAGAACCTATGTAGCCTAAGTTATTGCCAATTGATATAAAAGCATATAAAAATACAAAAACACAAAACCTCAAGAAGTGTAACTAAAAGCAGGTAATTTGAGGTAGATTGGCAATGGTTAATTATAGATAACACCTGTGCATATACATCAACTAGTTGTTGTTTTAGGACACAAAATTAATATAGTGTAAAAATAAGAGTCTTTAGGGGAGCTTGAACTTGCCACCCATCGGTGGTCAATGCTACAAGTGAAGACTAGTTACAGAGACGCCATCTCTTTGCATTTTGGCTTGTAAGATCCCTTTTCTTCCCCCATTTTACAGAAACCTCACAAACTTTTAAAGAAAATTGAGATGAATAAAAGTACACAACAACAATAATGTGCTGTTGGTTTGTTACTGACCCATGAATATTAGAAATTAGGCTTACACACAGCCTTACGCTTTTTAGACAAATAAATATGACATGAAATGGGTTGAGAAGGACTATCCAAACAGTTGTATGTGTGAATAAGCCACATATATATAGGAGATATGTAGCCAGGTAATGTTAATACTAATCAACACAATAAAACTTCTCGGAAAAAATTCTGAGCCCTAAATGGGATTTGAACCCACGACCCTCCGTGCTCTAGTCGGATGCTCTAACCACTGAGCTACTGGAGACTCTATGGTGAGCAAGGATCGATTTTTGGGTTCAGACTGGAACCGCATCACACGGTTACACAGTCAATAACTGACGTGGTTGAACTCACTAACAGCATCACACTGTCACATTAAAGCATATGCATATGCAGCCAACCAACCTCCTATGTGAGTATAAATGATGAACCAATAATAATTATGTAGTATTAATGACAAGGAGAAACTCAGAAAAAAACCCGAGCCCCAGAGTACGGAGGGTTGTGGGTTTAAATCCCATCTTGGGCTTGGATTATTTTTCCGAGTTTATCCTTATCTTTAATATCATGTAAATTTTTTTTGGTTCATCCTTAATAAAACTTCTAGCTCCATAAAATCTCCTGCACTTTTAATTTCAAAGGTTGGCATCTCTTTAGCTACTAGCTAGATTTTTTGAACTTGTAACCAGCTTGAGCCCTAACTACAAGATTGTGTGGAACCTTTGCAACTGATCAACTACTTAGAGATTAAAATGTTTCTGTTAAAACGATTAACAATTTGATGAACAAATGAAACTTATCTGTCTTCTTGGGCTAACAAATCTGGAAGTGAATGCAAAATCACACAGATTGCTCAAGGTACCAAATTTTTGCCTCAGGTGGCAGAATGGCTACTACTACCTGGTTTAATGTTAATTCTTTTTTGGTTTTCTTTTCTAACACAAGGCGTGGCTGTGGTTTTGTTATGGTACATTCTTTACATTGAAGCATTTTCCTGGCAAGAGTTCTTTCTACTATCCCTTTTGGTTCTTCTACACTGGGTGGTGAGTATTGATTGATACGATATAATATAATAATCATGATATATTGATTATCACGATAAGATAACAAGACCAGTTGATGATCAATTGTGCTACCTCTTTCTTTTTCTTTTATTTCAGTGTGTAATTTTGAATTTCAATTTTTTTTTTGTATTTTTAAACGAGAAATACAAATCTAATGCACTCTAAGATTATCTAAAAAGTAAAATCTATGTTAATTAGTTCCGACCCATAACATTTTAAAGTTCTTTATGCAATCCAACTTCCAAGCATTTTTAGCTTTAAAGTTGTTTTTCTGAAGTTGGTACCCTAAATACTGTAATTTCTATAAAAAGTAAGAATGAGGGTACAATAAATTATTGATGTTGTTGATCAGAGATCAGGTATATATAATTTATTTAGAAACTTATTTTAAAGAATTCCAGGCTTTATAATTCTCTAAAATATTTCTGAGATATTAATCAAGATGATCATGCATTTGGCACAGCCTTAATACTGTTCAGGCAATCATTGCATTTTCATAACAAGAATGTTTTAAAAAATTCTTCAACTGCATGATCTGTAAAATATAAAAATCTTTGAAACGAACATTTAAACTGCTGACTGGTTATTTTCATCTCAAGATCTAGAGTTACATTGTTTTTGAGCAATCATTTGAAATGCTTCATCTGCGTTTTTACTACAGTTTTCATTACTATGATAAGGTGTAGGTTCTTGAAATGAGTGCAGGGCCCTGAGTGAAAATGACAGGGTGCTGCATCCTTTCGTTTTGCCCCAGCTAGAACATATCAGATACTATAAATAAGGGAACTGAATTTGTTTCCTTCAAACAACTTATATTTAGCAAAAAGAACTATAAAAAGACCATCATATTTTAGCTGTTAGTAAATAATATAAATAATAATAATAATAATAATAATAATAATATCTAGCAAACTAATTGCCCTTACTTGCAGTCATGGACTGAATTGTGAAGGACGCAGCTCAACGAGGTCGGACCGAAAGCATGTTAAGACGCATATTGCTGCCGCTATACAGCCCATGCATGACCTCAGAGCACAGCTCCACAGCCAGACAGAATAAGCTGGGTGTCGATTTTGTTGAGGGAGGAAAACTCGAGAGCCTGGAGAAAAACCCTCGGAGTCAGATTGAAATCGACAAATCTCAGCCCACATGTGGAACCCAGGACTCGATCCCAGGTCCACAGTGGTGGGAGGCACGAGTGCTAACCGCTTAGCCATCCTGACTCCCATAAATAAAATAACATTATCCTAAATAACATAATACTATCATCAAATGACATATATTTTAATAGCACAAAAAATATCTCTCTCTGCAGGTTTTTAGCTGGTCCAGTTATTGTTGTCATAGCAACATTTGTTATTGAAAAATGGCAAAGGTATGTAGAATGGCTTGATGCAAATTTCTAAATAACTGCACTTAATATATGGTACATAGTTACTGATCAATTCCAAAGTCTAATTAAAAATTTTTTTTATGCTGAAACATTCTTGGTACACCACAAGTAACAAAGTAATAAGCTATAAACTATTAATAATAATATAATTTAAAATCAAGACATTCAAAATAATTTTTTTTGGGTTAAGTCGAAGTTTAAGCAGCAATTTCTTAACCAAGGAAAGGTTTATGGTTCTTGTAAAAATAACTCAGATTTTCTAAGGAAAAAACTAAAATGTTAATTTCAGTCTTTGTAAAGTCAGAAACAAGAACATGAACTAAGAGTTTATCCCTAATTGAATTTTAAACAACTGCTTGGGTCTTAGTTTGATTTTGGTATTGCATTTTAGCTAGAAACCTAGTGGGTAGTGCAGCTAACTGCAGCCAATTGAGTTTTAGTTAACTAGAACACAAGGGGTAAGGAAAACATCACATTTAACTGCCCTGCTCTATCTATCACTGTCAGCCACATTATTAAGTGTCAATATTAACAATGGTGCAACCCTACTGCTTAATGGATATTAAATTCAGCTTTTTAATCTTGAAACTGCAGAGAACAAACTGTAAATGGAATAGAATGGGCAGTCTCAATTCTGGCACATACATTCTTTTTGGTGAGTTATCAGTTGCTTACTGGTTCATCATTTTTAACCACCAGTGGTGCAATCTGAGTTAACAAATTATAAGCTGCTACTGAACTGTTCTGTTCTAAGGGTCACTCACTTGAACTTTAATCGTTTACAATGACACATATTTTGTCCTAGGAATAAGTGACTTTTAGTTGTCTCTGTCAGCTGCCTTAATTTTAAGAAGTTTCAGTTCTTAAAGTGTATATATCGGAATCGGGTAACTTAGAGTATTAGAAAGTATGTCGAAAAAGAAGAAAACTGTCGTTTATT
>JAOBAT010054015.1:2563-28777 GCA_026413305.1 Hydrozoanthus tunicans
TGAGGTCCACCCCCCCCCCCCACCCCCCAACCCTTTTTTATGCTACTGAAAAAAATGAAATAAAATGACATGATTTGTCAAAAATTTGTCGCTGAGTGTCAACAAAACAGGTCAAATATGCACAAGTTTATTGATAATCAACGATTTTAGAGCCCATAAAAAACTGTTGTTGCTGTGCACAAAGAACATGTGCAAAACGTGGTGGGTTGCAAGGCACTCAACACTCGAAACCATATTCAGATTGTACGAGTTTTTGTCATGATACTGTCGAATGTTAATCGCTTCTATCCGAATAATGAGGAATGGAGCTTAGATGCTATAACATAAAACTCTGAAAAATGGACTGAGACATGCTATGAAGAACATTGAACACATCTTTAACTTTGTCTGTGCAAATGAGATGTTAGGCCCCGCATACACCCAGTTGTGTCTTCTCTTCTCCAAGGTCACCTTGTAGATATATATTTGGGCTTCGTAAAGATTTAAAAGATGTAAGCACCTTTTATAATGGCATCTGCTCTGGGTATTTTCCATTTTTCAAAACGTTGTGTGTTAATGAGCTCTCAGTACCAAACACAACTAATGATCATGTATTGGTAAATTCTTCCAATTAGGACCCACACTTTTTATAGAATAAGGTTTGGAAAGTTTTGCCTTTCATCTCCAGACATTTGTTTTTTGTCGTCATTACTGGTCTACATGAGCGCTCCTAGGCAACTTATTCATTACCAGTACACGTTCTATACTTACAATTATAATTAGAAATGGGTATATCTTCTGTTATGATCTAGAAGAAGTGGTGAGTTAAAGCGTTCTCAAAATTAGGTCTTATGCATAATCCATCTTTCACTGACTGTTAAAAATTGTTTATATTTAAGGTTTTCACTGAGACTTGGGAGTCACTGCACCAGACACACTGTATGTTCTGGTTCTTCAACGCAGTCATGTGGGCGTCCTTGTTCTATGCCAACAGGAGAGATCCTGGGTTCCTTGCTCAACATACCCCAGAATACGACATGGCATTAAAACAGGTCAGGTTTGTTCTCCAAGCTTGTTTTATTCAATTTGCGTAGCCATGTGGCCAGCAGTGCCATCACTACCCAGGTATTGAGCTGCACTGCGTGGCTGTAAGCTTCAGAATTTGTGGTAATTATCGCTAATCAAAGTCGGTAGCCTGTGAACATGATCTTCCCCTTCATCAGAAGAGCCTGTGTTTATTGGATAGTGTTGTGGATTGTGTGATTCCATTCGTCGGAACTTGCCAATATATCAGCTACTGTGATTTTGCCCAAACTCTAGCGCGTTTTCGTAGTAATTGCGACTCTTGGTGGAGTTAACGGAATTTCTTTCACTGTTAGGTGGGGCTGTTCGAAGAGTGGCAAGTCAAGACCGGGATAAACCCCTTGGAGAACTTGTGCCACACTTGTAGATTGGTCAGACCGTTTCGCGCCAAACATTGCAGAATATGCAATCGTTGTGTGGCACATTTCGATCACCATTGCCCTTACATTAACAACTGCGTGGGCTTTTACAATAGGTATGTACATAGTGGTAAGGTAATACAGTTTGGGGAAATGGTATACATTGTGGAAAGGAACTGATATGTTCGTAGTCAATTTGCCTTACGATTTTGTATAAGGTTAGGGACCGCGACGTTTTGACTGCAACATGCTGGTGTTTATCAGGTAATATTGTGGAATGTGTGATTCTGTTCGCGGAACTTTGGCGCTGTGATTTGCCAGCATATAAGTCACTCACTCAATCAATCAGTCGTCTTTATTATGTGTAAACCATAGGTGACATTATTTACAAACTACATAAATTCCAACCCCAAAAGTCTTACGAGCGGTATTGAAACAAACATTTACATACTATCGCCAGATGAGAGCTAGCAAGCGTCGCAGTCCAGAACGTAAAAAAACACGAGTATTTACCGAACCGAAACATGACGCCGGTCCTTAATTATAGATTGTTTCAGTGATATCCCCTCGAATGAAGTTCTACCCGAACTGTTATTTGACACTAACTTTGATTCAACGGTTGTTTGTTTCCAGGGGCCCTTTTTTCCTGTTCGTCTTCAGTGTGATGGTGTGCTCCTTTGCAACATTGAGGTTCGCTGTGGCGATGTTGTATTTAGATGGATTTAGCTGGATCTACACCGCAGGGCTGTTAGAATTTTTACTAGTGTCTTTCTTTTTAGGTGCACTGGTGATTTTCATAGTAAGTTGTTAAAGTTTTCTCTTGTTGGTTGGTAAGACTATGTGTGTAAATATGTGGGAGGAGGGGAGGGGGAACAAAACACAAAAATGTCTGGTAGAAAGTATTCTGACAAGGTTTATCTAGAGCATAGTCCCTGATTCTGGGGAAGTAAAACAACCAAACTCAATTAGAATCACTTAGAACGTGCACGGTAGAGTTAGGCCAGGCAGAAGATTCTGGAATTCGAAAAGGCCCTTGGTAAAATCCTGAAAGTTCTTGCATTTGATAAAGTTGTTCGATTAGAATCCAGTTTCACACACCTTACTCGTGGTCTGACCATTCTTGATTTCACCCGTTGCAGAGCTATCAAGCCTCCATCAACCTTACCACGAACGAACGCATCAACCGAAGACGGTATAAATACTTGCACAACCCTACTGGCGGTCTCTATAACCCCTTTGATCGAGGGTACATCAAGAATTGGTTGGAGTTTTTCCACTGGATTCAGCCCTTGACTAGAAAGAGTGACAATCTTATGTATAATGTTTGATTTCTAGCACAGGTAACAAAGCATTCAGGCAAGACAGTCTAACAAATTATGCACTTTGGTGTTGTAACACTATCAGCAAATAGTCAAACGCGGTCGTGCGTGACGGTGTTGTGTGATAAATCCTAGTTAATACATACGGACTGGTTAGGAAACCATCGTTGTTAGTCTTTATTCGCCATTTTCTTTTGTTTTCTGGTCTTAACCCTGCACAAAACGTGCAGAAAACACAAAAACTTTTGAAACGCAAATCAACAAATAACCAGTCAAAATTACCTCTCTAACACCTTAAACAAAGAATGTGCAGGGTTACGGTTCGTTCAACATAAAACAAAGCATCTTTGTACATTCTTTGTATTTCCCTTTTGAGGTTTGCCGGCTTTCCTAACCAGTCCGTTTATTAACTATGGGTGAATGAAAGCATTAGCGTGCGTGCAGACACTAGTCTCCGCTCGGCCAATTTAACGGCTTAATACAAAAGTGAAGCGGCTATGCGTAGACTTGAAAGCGCAGGTGTTGTAGAACCCTTTGTTTTCGTTTTGTTCTTTTGTTTTTCTTGAGCCTGCAATCAAAGGTATCCTTGGTTACCTCGAGTACGTTGTATGTAGTGTTCTCGCAGTTGTTTACGCGTTATCTACTTTCTAGCCAACTTTGCACCCTTTCCCCTCTCTCCTCAGTCAATAAAGCTAAAACTGGATCCCCTCTTTGGGACCTCTAGACCCCAAGGCCCTGCACTAACCAACCAAGCTATGGAAGTTTCTAGGAATTTTTGCGTAGCAACAAATAAATTAAGCTCGGTAAAGGTAGAAAAAATAGTTCTGGTGAGTTTGTATACCCCATTTATAAGTAATTTCTAAAGAAACTGAGCCGTATTTTCTAACCTAAGATATAAGTTAACTTGAAATGGATGTGATTTTACCACGAATTTTGATGTTAAGAGATACAGTAAGAGATATTCGTAAAAAAGAACCCCACAATATTTAGATCTTCCTTTTTATCATGCAAAACTGAATTCATCCAAAAAAAAAACTCATTGAAACTGTAATTAGTTTTCGCCAAAACTTCTTTCTATTCGGCAGTGGCTTAAAATTGGCCTTTTACATTTAAGAATTGAGCGATCGGACGCGGCATTCTTTAAATTTATTTATTTAGATAAATGTTCAAGTGTAATAATGTGTATCAAGATTGAGACGATCGACAGGAAAGAGCGCTAACCTTGCACCAGCCGGTGTTAAAGTAGTTTTTGTTTCATGGTATACAATTCTTCTCTAGACAACATGTACTTCTTGATGCCAAGCTAGAACCCTTAATAAATGAGTTTTTTCAAACTTAGTATAACAATGAGACTCTTTCCCCAATAATTTTTCAGAGTTTTTAGTACTCTTGAGCTCCATTCTCAATTCTGTTCCTTACGATGGGAAAGCATAGTTGCGACTGCATGAAATGCCCTTCGTCCAAGACGTCCGTTTCCTACGAGATATATAGTGCATTTTGTTTTAATTGGAATATCGTAGAACAGGCCTAGTCGTCTGTCACGTGGCTCTGAACTGGATGAACAACGGCACCGAGAGACGCTTTGTGATGCACAAAGTTTCATTGTTCTGAGTTTTCCGAACGGTAAAAAGTCGCAAAAGCCGGTTAAAAATTTAGAGATATCCTGCCTCACGTAAAAAAGAAATGGTTGAGATGTGATGCCCGTCCATTTCCACAGCCATTTTAAAAATGAAATTTATCTCGTTTCATGAAAGTCAAGGCAGAAAACGCAATGTATTTGTCCAAAAAAAATTTTGCTGCATCAATACGGTTTCGCCGCCATATTTGTTTTCCCAATTCAGGTCACGTGACTGATCAGTGGGTTTCAGTTATTTGTAGAACGCCCTGTTTGTCAACATATCTAACACCCCTCTGTCAGCACGTGTTTCGCCTTCCCTAATCTCGTACCCAGATCTTCTATACCCTCGGATCGAACCTCGGGAGAGTTGAGAAGATCTGGGTACGAGATTACGGACTCCCCTTTCTGCCGTGATCGGCAAGTTTTTGCGAACAGAAACTTCGTTTCACAAGCCTTTGTGCTAGTAAATCCAGCAAAAGTTGCTTTACAAAGTTAGAAAAAATGAACAATTGCATTTTTCGATCAATGTGATTGTAGATTCGATTCCCACATGGGGCAGTTTGATGTTTTTTTTTCTTTTTCGGTTTCCCTTATATAACACTTTATTGCCTTTGGTGTATTTCTGCATGTCAGTTTGTCGTCCTTTAAGATGATCACAAGTTAAGAAAAGTTGCTGACACTTTTGATGGCTTGGCCACTCTTTTAATAACTACTTGTTAGAACTTGCCGAAAACGCTCAAAAGTTGCGAGCCGAATCAGTTTTTATGCCTACCTCTGAGAGCTCTCTCACTTAGACTCTGCTTCTAACTTCCACAGTTAACAAATCTTTCTTGCACAGATTATTCAGCAAAAATTATATTGAAAAGAAAATCTTTTTTGAATTATCACCTACCTTGTTTTTCTATCAGCAAGGATAAGTAGCCACTCCACAGGGGGCCTGGGGCTGAGGAGGGTACTGTACCGGAGGGGGAGGGGGTACAGGATATTGAACTTGCTGTTGGTATCCATAAGGATCAGGTTGTGGAGCGGGGTATTGTCCGTATGGGTATGGAGCGGCAGCAGGGTAGGGGGGAGGGGGTCCGTAGGGGTTACAGGGGTCAGGCGGAGCCCCTGCACATCCCTGCGCTGCCCCAGCGCCGGGGACCATGATCCTCGGAGGGTCGCCTTTTTGGCCGGTGCGCGGAATCACTGAGTAAAAACGTGCTGATTAATGCGCATTTCTGTATGTTTTAACACAGCAATGGAATGGAAGAGAAGCCGAGGGATGAAATGTCGTTTACTCCTAGGCATTTTTCTCTGTTTTAACATGAGGTCGAGGAAGGGTCACAGTTTTCAATACCGCTCAAGTCTACAAACAGAGTGTGGAAAGAGACATTGATATCTTTGTGTCGCCTGTTTGTAATCATGTTACAATAAAAAATCAACGTTTTCTTGTAAACTTTTCTTTTTGCCTGTTTGTCATGATATTCGTTGTGTTATACTCATTTCGTTCTTTTTTCCGTTTAATCTTAACCATGTACAGCCGTGTACATTTGAACACTAACAGTTAGACATCTGATTCATGGTATATGTAATGAGTTTTAATTCCTTGTGAGTAAAGCTAAATGCAAAGATAAATGAAAATGCGCATTTCTTTGATATATAACAAGATCAAGTTTTCATACCTTGGATGAGGTTCTGAACTCCATGAAACCTTGCTGAAGGAAAAAAAACAAACAAACATGAGTCGTATGCGGGCCTGGTGTGACGAATCTTTCTTTTGAGGATAGGTCTGCGTTAAAGCTATCGAAAGAACTAGACAACCTCCTGTTGTTCTGCCGCACTTAATTTTTCCCACACAGGAATATTTAAATTTTCATACTGAGAAAACATCCTGCGTCAAAATGGTTTCAAAGTAAAAAGCAGTCTGTTCTTGTGCTACCGTATTGGCAATCATCGATCTTAGAACTCAAAAACAAACCTAATCACTTTCAATGTTCCCCACATGGAATTTTTTTAAATTTAGAAACAGAAATAACGTTTCAATTATAAAAAGGCTTAAATGATTGAACTAGCAAGAAATAAATTAGTTTATTTTTGAAGATATGGTCCGTTTTTTTATATTTAGCTAATCAGATCAACAGTTTTTAAAACAACTATCGCACTTTTGCAGGCATTCTTACGGCCCTAAAACTCCTAGAATTCCTTTTTTTTTTCATTTTCCTAAAAATCACTAATTTTCCGCCCATTTTGGACTATTTTCCCTAAATATCCCCAATTTTTGTCTTTCCATATCTGTCTTTGAACTCCTGATGACGTCGAGGTGCACGGCATTTGCATAGACTACATCTGAAGACACCAGCTCTAGATTCCAGAAGTCTTCGCTGCCCCTATGTCCATGACTGACGGTCCTGACTCCAGTGACAAGGAAGCGATGGTGAGCATTTATGGCTTTTTCATATTGTTAAAATTTTCCCAATGAAGAGTAACTGAGATTGACAAAAAACGATTGAAACTACTTGAAGAATCGAAGTCAAACTATTCCTAATGCTTGTAAGTTTTTCTCACAAATACTAGAAGTCTAAAATGATGTCAGATAGTATGATGGTACAAACAGGAAAAGTCCTGATTTGCTTCTGTTTCCATTATTGTTTTATGAAAATCCATTCTAGGTACAACAGGCAGTTTAGGCAGTCCGCATTGATTCTTCTTGTCTGTTTCAGTGGCTTGCACACCCAGATGTACATCATTTGGTGTTGGTGTTGCAAAGAAAAAGTTCGGTTCCTTGGCAGAGTAGATGTACTTAGTACTACTACCATAATACTGCTTTGTCTGCCTGTCTTGATTGAATTGCAGTAGGCCTACATGTACAGCTGCCTGACAATGACTGGTTTACTTGGAATTTCATTTGTTTGTTTAGAGGTGTTGCTCTCTTGTTTTTGTTAAATTTGATGAGTACGGTACATCTTTTTATAAGTTTCAGTCATTTTTATTATTTAATTTGTTAAGCCGTACAAATCAAAAGGGATACGGGCACCCAACCATGGACAGATGCCCTGAGAATTGGTACCTTTTGACATTGTATAGCATGTCTTGAAGTTAGCAGTTGTTATGTTATTGTTGATAAGCAAATAAATATGTTTTGCAGATTTGAATGGATTCAGCTTCAGATGTAGACCTTGCAACGCTGCGTTTCTCCAGTTGTTTGGGGCAAATTCATTATTACCTACTAGATAATTCTACAAGCGGTAAGCTTTTGTTCTTTGTAACGTATCATCCAAACGAGGCCGTTATGATCTTGATTCGACCTACAATGGTAAGTGAATATACTTTTTGAAGATCACTTAGCATACATTTGTGTTTATCTCTTTGTTACTTTGTCCTAAAATTCCCTATTTTCAAGCCATTTTATCCCTTAAATTAAAAAAACCCTTATTTTCCCCTAAAAAGTTCCTCGGGGCTGTAAGAATGCCTGCACTAAGCACCTTTCTGCATTCCGCTACCCTTGACTTACCTAGTTCTCATAGTCGTTACTGAAGGTGAACGTAGCTGTTCATTTTACTTTGAGGGCATGCAGTTTATTTACAGATGCACGAATATACCATCAGGCAACGCTACTTACAAAAAGAAATGTGTATATAGCGCTCCTTGAATGCTAACTGCACTCGGGGTGCAGGGGGGAAAGGGGGGTGTAATGCGCATGCTCGGTTACTATAATTACGCGTGTGCAGTACTTGTGACCAGTCTGCCTATATCCTGTAAGTGTTGCACTTACAATCGACTTGCCCAAGTTTATAGTTAATCATAAAAATTAATTAGCAATCAATTAAAAACTATTTTCTATTGTCAGTTGAGCATCGTCCGTGCAACTGTCTTGTATACTAGTTGCCGATTTTTTGATTAGCTTTAAACAGCCAGTTTCCTTGAAGGATCCATCGAACTTGCGCAAAAGCAATACAAGGAACTCTTCTCCAGACCGTTGTATAACTAGTACTAGATATAGTATTATTTAAACGTATTAGTTAAATTATGCTTCAGATTAGTAATAATTGTTTTTTAGTATTTACTAACAGTTTGCATAACCTAACTTACTTAAATGAAAATAGAATAGGCATTTTAACCTCTCTCATTTTGTTCTTGCCTGTTTCTATATACTGTAAACCACACGTTAAAGCCCTGAGCATATTTAACAAGAGATTTTGGGTCGACTTATATCTGGGTTCGATTGTAAGTGGAATAGAAAAAACATGTTTCGGAAAGCGAGATAAAACAAGCCAAGTGGTGTGCTCATTGGCTGATAGCCTTAATTTAGAAACTTACTTCCTTTCGTTTCAAATCTGTTTGGTATAAAGTTCTTCCTAGTACTCCTCCCCTGGGCAATGTTTGTTGGGGCTGTGAAACAAGATACACATTATTACTGCAGCTATGCACATGTCTGTTCACACAAGGAAAAATAACCAAGACAAGTACTAGTTAAGGTCTGCCGTGAGATAAAGCTACTTTTGAAACAGTAAAGAATCATCCAACATTATAAGCGCCCCCTATGGCGCGGCTGGTCAGACGGTTCAGGTTTTGAGTCTTAACTTTAGGCTTTTGCAAACGATTTTTGTTTGCGCAGCCAAACGTTTTCGTTATTTTACGTATACTACGGCCTTTTTCAATCAAAAACGGCCAAGTTAAATACTTCAGTACATAATGTTCAATCATTATAGTAGCCAAGGTAACCAATGTGTTTAATATATAGCGCTCTTCTTTGGGGACTGGGAATTGAACCAAAGAACAATTAATATCAAAAGAAAATTGTTGAGTTCTTGACATAGGAAAGATTTTTTCGCAAGAAAAATACGAAGCTTATATTTTGTGCTACTTTGTTTTTACATAATGACACAGCGGACAACATGTTAATTGTACGTATACTTGGTTGTCCAAGAAACTAATTCCAGACATGCATAAAAGTACTGAACCGCAATGAAGTAAGAGTTTTTCTAACATTGAGTAGCCTTCAAAAGATATTTTATCTTATGCACATCTATAAGAAGTGAAGAACAAAGGAGACTCAAACTGCTGTAAACATTTTAACTATATGTTTTTAGAACAATATGGGCCGGCATTACACAGCCAACTTGTCACTTGCTTCTTGTTATAAACACAGTCAGCGTTGAAAATTCTCTCATAGCCCAGAAAGACTTGGTAAGCTCGCTTTAGATAAAACATTTGCGATACATTCAGTAGTTAATCGTAGTTAGCCTCAGATTATAAGAATATTAAACACGTTTGTGTTTAGCTGTGTACCAGTCGTGATACCCGCTCGCCTTCTCAAACAAGAAGAGACACTTGAACTAAAGACTGTGTACACAACGTTGAGATCGATTCAATTTGCTCTGGGATAACATAACGCTTACACTAGAATGTGACAAGATTATATCATAGTCGGTTCATTGAACATTGTGACTTATTCTGGTGCATTTCTTACTGTCAATGGTGATCGTCTAGCCTACCAGCCCCGCAGACATATCACCCCACAAACAAGCTACGAAATCTACATACCTCCGGCACAGTGACTCGTGATAGCCAAAAGCCCTATCAGAAATAAAACTTCCATTTCGCTATAAATTCTCAAAAACGCGTAAATATTTTCTAGGTTTTACTCAAGCCTGACGCCAGGCCCGACCATAGAACTAGTTTTTGACGTCTAAATTGATTGTGCATTAGGTAATCACGGTCAACGCCAGTAGCTTGCCTGAGGGGGGAGGGGTCGTGGCACGCTGAAGACGGCTCATATAAAGCGGGATCCAGTTTTGAACTGGACTTCTTTCTGGACTAACTTTAAAGACGTAGACGTAGAAGTTTCGTTTTCGGTTTGTATTTTCTTCAAAGACTTTTTAAAAGAAAGAGGGCTGAATTTCGTAGTTACACTCATATCTTTGACTCTGAAATAAGGAGTTCAAACTGTGTAGATCTTTTGTGTGTGTTCATTAGAGTGTTGGCTAATCAAATTTTTCAGCCGAATAATGTCGCATTCGTTTGTATTTCTATTTCATCAACTTATACAATTTTTTTGTAGAAATTTAAGTTTGACAGGTTCAAATCGACTTTGCCGTCCATTCAGAGAGGATAGCCGGGCGAAGCTAGGCAAGCGTTTGCCCCGATACTGTCGGGTTTGTGCTGTCCATCTTGTAATTCGTTGGCTGGATGTTAAAGCATGGTGTTTGATATACCGTGTTCAAACATCCAGACTCAAGAAAAAAAAGTTGAAAATAAACATTGTATACGCGGTGTGCTGCAAAAACAAAAGACGGCAAACCGGTTTCAGTCTACCAGCCTAGAATTGTGATCGCGGTCAACTCATATAATATCGGCTTCAGTCACAACAAAACATCTTTTCTCTTCTATTTGCTAAGTTGAGAAGTCTCTCTCAACTTCGAAACCTTTCATAACAAACATGCGTTTCATTCAGCTTTGGTTAGTTAATAACTTATTTCATCACTCCTCCCCCTCTGGAGTTCTAAGCGACCGGTGAATGAACGACTGAATGGTTTGTGAGGATGGCAACAGTATACAGGTGGTTCTTTTGATCTTATTCACAACAAACAGAAAACGCTTTAAAAGCTCAAGTATTAATACCTGTTTATATTTCCCGCTCAGGTTACTCATCCGCGAAGCAGTAGGCGGGAAACTACTTGTTCTATGAAAAATTATGATGGGCTGTGTCGCCCTTCGTCGCGGAGCAAGTTTCTCAGGAAAATGAGAGCATCGAACTATAGGAGCCGGCGATCATATTATTTAACAGGATTTCGGAGAAAATTAATGAAAAGCCCTGACGTTTACTAACGGGGTTTATTTCTTAGTTACCCAGGCACCGAAAATTCATTCTTGAACCACAATGCCTGTCAGATATTTATGTCCCAGACAACACGTCGGACGATGCTTCAGTTATTGAAACCTTGTATACATAACAACGCTGAGTTTTTCAACAAATTCATATCGAGGTGCGCGACATTGAACCAAAGTAATTTTAGTTTTCAAACTGCCCTTCACTTTAGAGTTTTTAATACATTAATGTCACATATTAATCAAACTGCAATTCAAATACATCCCTTTTTTGTCAACTTTTTTTATAAAACTCGCGTTGTTTCTCTTTTTCTTATATTGCGCGCACATCAGCAACTACGCCACTCATCGTCGCCTCATGTAGATGTCGACTAAATTTAACTTTGAATTCACTTGTTTTTTTAAATTATTTCGATGTCCGCATGGGGTAATTAACTGGAATGTTCTTTTCATTTTACCTTGCTCTATTTAGAGTCCTTCCAAGATCTTTTGTCTTATGACATATTACCCTTAACGGAAAAATTATGTCGGCGTTTTTTCTCTTTCACTTCCGTTTCATCGCGTCTCTCCTGAACTTCCTTCCCCGATAAACTGATCGAAACTGAGTATTTCTTCCTGCTTCTAGAACGCGAACTTGCCGATCACATTCACTCATGATCACTGTAGCTTTCTTCTTTCTTTTAAAGATTAAGTTCAACTAGTTATATTTACATAACAAACAAGAGAAAAGGAGGGATTGTTTTGTCAATGTGCAGTCGGTATCCACAGAACCAATATTACATAATATTAGTTTTGTTTGAGCATTTGAAGACCGCAGCGGATGTTAGTTCAGAGGCGTATCAGCTTTAACAGCACAAGGTAAAAGGTTAAAATATTGCACGCGTTTGCAAAATCGTTGCAAACTTTCAATCGCTTCCCCTAAAAATGCCTATTTGTAAAATGCTTTTAGTAATAGTTAAAAACAAAACTCATTGGTTTGACAATTCTTTAATTAGCCGTAGCTACAAAATGAAAAAAAATTCTTTGAATAAAGTTAACTTAGAAATCACTGCAGCTTGTTTACGATAAGTCTACTGATGAAAAGAACTAAAGTGTCTTTGGCTGCCTCAGTAACTCAAGTTAGAGTGAAAAAAATCTATTTGCCCTATTAGCATGCATAAATGCTAAATCCTATTGACACAAAAATAAAGTTGTTGTTTTTGTTTTTGTTTTTGTAGTTATACTCTCGAACGCTCTTCGGCTATTACAAACTGACCAAATCTAGCGCGGGTTAAATTTTCTCCGTTCTTATCAAAGCTGATCTAATCTCTCTTAAAGCTTGCCATGTGAAAGATTTAATCGTCAGCCAACGTTTTCAATACTGAAAAATAAGAACGTTTTTCAAGAATTCCGTATCACACATTTTATAAAGTCTTCTTATACCAGCTGAAGAACAACCATGTATGCAATATCAGCACTCAAACTCTGAAGCACTCCCCGAACAATCTAGCTACTTAGGAACTGTGATTCAGTTTTATGATCTTGTGACCTGCGGGGCTGCTGTAATTAAAATTCCATCTTTGGTAGTTCCTAGCAAACTTTAGTGAGCGGAGAACCATTTTTTCTTTTCTAACTTTGATGCTGATTAGTTTGCCAGAGAAAAACCGCATGCATTCTTTATGTTTACCGTTTTCTCAAACGAGAACGCTACACACAAATAATGGAAAATCTGAAATAAGCCCAAAATAACTTCAGCTTGAATGGAAGCGTTGTTGAAGCACGTGGTTGATCGAATATCCTTTTCAGCTGTAAGGCAAGATGATAGTGATATATATATCAAAAATAATGCCCAATAACCGAGTATTAGTATAAAGGGAGAGAGAGAGACTTATATACTTGGCCCCTTGAAAGGAAGATACAGCGGCCTGAATATTGCAAAAACATTTTTAAAGGTTGATTTTAAAAAATTGTGTATTGCATTGAATAAATATTTGATAATGAAAAATGATTTTGGCACAAGAATCTTATTATTTCGAAATAGAGGAACAAGATTGGAATTATGTAATTAATCAAAGACATAAGAAATAAAGCTAATTAGTATTGCAATAATATAGCTACTTTTGAACATTGATAATAATAGCAACAAAGAAAATGCTGATAATGACCGATAACGATCGATATCAATATTACAAAAGTACTAATGGTAATAACAAATATATTTTTCATCGTTTCTTTTATGGTAACAACATTACAGTGAACGAAACCAGAATAAAGATTTAAAAGTCATAATACAAGCATTTTTATGTGCAACGACAAGGCTTACAAAATAACATTTAATTCTCATCAGAAGAGTAATAGTAATAATTAACTGGATGATGATGTTAACAATAATAATGATAATAATAATGTTATTGATGATAATAATGGAAGTATTAAAGATTAAAATTAACAGCGCTTTTTCATAAACTTGCCCCATTTATCATGTGCGACATCTGACAGAAGCAGCGCTCGAATCAAACCGGTCGGTCGGTTTTTGTATTTTGAAGTTCAAGGTTAATGGTTTTACACCGCCTTCTATTATCACGTTTAAACTTAGATGTATTTTAATGACTTTCGGTCGTTGACCTTAACTAGAACACTGTGCAAGTCACAAGATTAATCTTTTGTTTGCGGTAATCTCGTTGTCTTACGACAAAGGTTCGTAATCAGCGCCAAATTCTTGGGCAAGTTGTGACAAATCTTGAATAAGAGAAACTTAAGTTCACACTAAAGAACATGAATAGTGTGCAATTGTGTTTGGATAGTTAGATAGCCTATCTTGCTGGAACCAAATTCGGTCGAACGAATTGTAAACACAAAGCAGGCATAGATCAGTATTTTCTGGAAAAAATAATAGAAAATAGTTATACAAAGCCTTGATGTGGAAATAACTCGTTAAAAAAAGAGAGACAAACAAACAAGGGGTGTTGCCGAAAGAACAAAGAAATCTTCTAAAACTCCCATCGACAACTTATATTAGTCCGCGTTCTTTATAACAATTAAAAGCTGCAGATTAAGTCATTTAAGAATTGACGCATTTTGCGTTGGACTGTTTAACAAACGCCTCGACTCATGTTTGGTCCTGTTCTGATTCCAGTTCGTTTTGTTGGTTTGTGGGAAGAGCGCCAAACCGCTTTTTGACCTGGACAACAAACATTTTAAAAATAAGTGACACAACGTCACGAACACTTTACTTCGTAGGAAGGTCAACCCCCGACGCATGATATCGGGAGATCGTGGGGGAGGGGGGAGGGGGAGGCGTGCACGTGCGGGGGCTATACAGTAAGTTCAGTGCACCTCTTAACCCTTTCAGCCCTAGCCAGCTTATCAACATTTAACTTCTCCTTACATAACACACACAGAATAAGTCATTCTATAATAAGAAAACGAATATAGATCAAACAAAATGAACCATTGAAGTTGAAAAGCAAATTCTCCTAAGCTGGTTGCAATAAGAGTATGGGCTCTAGTTGGGAGAATTTGCCAACACATCATCTGTCGTGTTTGAGGCTGAAAGTGAATCGGTTAAAGGTCAAGCTCGAAGGACTTGATACTGCTCAGGGCTTTAGATGCCAAGATATAATTTGACAGTTGCTTTGTGTACAACGCTGCTCCTTTTCATTACAATACGGAGACTAAATCGTAGTTTTGTGAATGCTTTCAAAAATGGTTGGAAAAAAAGTGTTTTTCGCTTCGTTTAACCTTTCAGTTCGTCTGTATGTTTTTGAATGCCTACAGGTTTGACGGGCAACAATGGCCTAAGATGTGTCTGTGGTACATCATTTGGACTCCTTTCCCTTTGGGCAACAATGTCATAAATACCAAAATGTAATCTCCGAGGTTAGCTATGTAAAGGTTTTATAGTTGATTAGTTTTGCGAAAAGTATCGTAATTCCTGTTCTGCAATCTTTGACTTGCTGTCTACATTATGAAAATATGCTTCTTCGATGCAAATCATCGATGCCTAAGTATCTTCAAACTACATTCCGACACTGCGTTTGAAATACAAGTAGTGCTGAGATAGAGAATGAGGACAAGGATGATGATAAAGTGAAGATGAGGTAAGGACGAGGTGAAACTGATGATGACGAGGACGAAGGTAAGGATGGAGATTAAGTGAGGATTAGGATGACGACAAGGACGAGGATGAGGATGAAGTGAGGACAAGGTTGAGGATGGTGACAAGGACGAGGATGAAGTGGGGATAAGGTTGAGGATGATGACAGGGACAAGAATAAGGATGAAGTGAGGATAAGGACGAGGGTGATGACAAGGTTGAGGATGAAGTGAGGATACGGATAAGGATTAGGAAATGGACGAGGATGAGGATGAAGTGAGGATAAGGATTAGGAAATGGACGAGGATGAGGATGAAGTGAGGATAAGGATTAGGAAATGGACGAGGATGAGGATGAAGTGAGGATAAGGTTGAGGGTGATGACAAGGACGAGGATTAGCATAAGGACTGATGAGGATGAAGTCAGGATCCAGTTGGGGATGATAAGAAAGATGTGGATGAGTAAGAGGGTGAGGACGGGGATGAGGAATGAAATAAGGACAACAAGGACAAGTTAAATACGAGGGAGTGAGGATTAGAGTAAATTGGGAACGAGACGGATTGATTGTGAAAATGAGGTGAGGATGAGGAGGAATGAAGATAAAGGATTAGGATTGAGTAAAGAACAATGACGAGACAACGATGAGGTTAGAATGAGGATGAGGGTGAAGTCAAGGTGGGGTATGGAGGATGAAATTTAAGATTGGATGAAGATAGGGATAAAGGGAGCGATAGAAAGATTAAACACAGTGATATTATGGTCAACAAGTCTGCTAGGGTCCGCGTGTGATACTACCATACTAGTACTAGTTCGCTCTGATCCGCCTGTTCCCCTATTAGTGGTCAGTTTATCAAACACGCGCACATTTTCAATCGCTTGTTGAATAATAAATACGAAACATAAACAACAACTATTAAGTAACTAGTCCATTCAATAACTCCATAGCTCCTGCAAGTTTT
Organism: Hydrozoanthus tunicans; assembly: GCA_026413305.1. Taxonomy (NCBI): domain Eukaryota; kingdom Metazoa; phylum Cnidaria; class Anthozoa; order Zoantharia; family Hydrozoanthidae; genus Hydrozoanthus; species Hydrozoanthus tunicans. The sequence goes on from JAOBAT010054015.1 coordinate 18,766, forward strand.
AAGATAAGTTTGAAGTAAAAATAACTAAAATTAGTCTCGACTTTCGAAGCTCACAACGGGTGGTGTATGAGTTACCCCAGCTAAATTTTTAATATGTTATAACACAATAACAAAGCTTTCTTTTAGTGTAAAATTTGTAACGAAGCTTGACACCGCAGTTGCTTTTTTGGAACTTTAAAGTTTGACTATTTTCGGAGTGTTGCACTAATGTCAAAAATAGTCTCGACTTTCGAAACTCGCAGCGGGCGGTTTATGAATTACCCAAGCTGGTTTTTTAATATGTTGTAATACTATAATAGAGCTTTCCTGCAGTGTAAAATTCTTGACAAAGCTCGACATCGCAGCTGCTTTTTTTGACCTGTAAAGTTTGGCTGTTTTCAGAGTGTTGTGCTATCGCTGCAAATAAGCAAAACTAAACAGAAAAAAATATTATGACCAGATGGTTTTAGTTGTAAAATTTTTACATAATCTAGTTGTGAAATGGAACTGTTTAATTTTGTGAGAGTGTCAGTTCCACGCAATATAGCAGCTGCGTGTACGCGAGAATCAAAGTTCACTGAATTTTCATTGAAATTACCAGGCCCCGAGGGCCCTTGAGCTCTAACTTAGGTTTTTCTTAATTTCTCGAAAACAAAAGCTCAGTTGCAAGTTTAAGTGTGATTTCTAAAATGAGTTCACCAAAGGGGTTCTCCAGGCAAAATATATAGAGATCCGAAATTTGACGTTTGTCCAGGAGTATTTGATTTTCTCAGTCAGCAGCCCTTAATAACAGCTTATTTCTCCTTGTATTTACAATTTTAGAAAAACTTTTGTTTGGTTTCGAAATTCCTCATTTTGAACATCAAAATATTCCTCCTCATATGAGCGTAAGTGAAGAAAAATATCCGAACTCGCTGAATTAGGAGTGGCAGGGTATTTTTTCAGCTTCCAAAAAAATTTAAATTAAAGTTTTTCCGTGGTATAATTTTAGACATCCCTTAGGGTAAGGCGCTATCCCGCAGTCTAGTATGACGTAGCCGTCGATTAGTCAGTCTGAAAACACACGTACGTACAGCTTTAGAAACCAGCTGAACCAGGGTTTATCATCTGCTGATCAGCGTTACAGCAACGTTCTAAAAGTAAAGAATACTTTTTCTAGAATGCCAGATAAAAAGTTACTTCCGTCTCGAAATCTTTTCCTAGGGGCGTGCAGCGATCATACGGTTTTGAGGAGCTGATCTAAGCGTAGTTTGACAAAGTGGTGTTGGATTTCTCAATTTACTAAATGTAAACTCAATAGCTTGTAGCAGCAGGACACTGCAAAAGTATTATGTGAAGTTGATGGGAAGAATTACCGCACGTCCGCTGATCGAGTGGTTCTTGCGCAAACTGTCTTTCTGCTGAGAACTGCACTCATCAACTCGTTATCTTCAGCCCACACAAGCGTGGCACATCACGATCAACTTCAGTTTGATTTTCAACTTTTCTCATTTGCCTGGTAGAGTCAAAACGCGTTTCAATAAGTTTTTTTAGCCTGAAAAAAAACGCACTTTACCTTCAGTTTTTTTTTCAATAACTTTGACAGTCGTTGTTTTTGCTGAATGACGTCACTGTTTCTGCGTTTTGTACACCGTCATTTAATACGAGTTACCAATCATTTAGAAAAAAAATTAAAAATTGTTATTTTTTAACCTTTAGTCGTTTAGATTTTTGTGAGTCTAAAGTTTAAAAGTGACAATTTTTTAAAATAACGTTCAACCCGTACTGATAATTCTTTTTTAGAATACTGAACTAAACAAGGACTGTGTTCTATGTTTCCAACCTGGCTAGCCCGACTCAGTGCCCCAACAACACAAGAGAGATTGAATCGTAATCGTAAATTACCGTCTTTAAGTGTAACAAGTGATTGTGTATCTAGAACAAACAATAGATGTAAACTATTAATTAAGAAAGTGAGCTAGGAAAGTTAGAAAGAAAATAGAAATTATTGAATTGATACTGTAAAAACCTGTTTGATTCTTTCACAATTGATTGGCGGAACACACTTGTCCTAAGTTGTTCCATTTTTGTCAAATCTAACTGCTAAGACTTGCGGCTTTCTTTTACCTTTCTTTCAATATTGTTTTCTCTCCAAGTTTTATCTGTGTCTATAGCTTTTAGTCGTTGATTCATTCATCGACCTGCGTTCCACTTTGGGAATTTTTGTTCATGTTTTTTTAGAAAACATGGTTCACTTTTCACACCCACACTGCTTAATAAAGTCACAGCAAGAAAGCACGCGATCTAGATTTGTTTTTTTTTAAACCGAGTGTACTTTCATTGAAAACCTTTTTATCTTGAATTCAGGTAGTGACTTGCACAAATTAAAGCAAAATTCTCGATTGTTAGAACATTTCCATGTAACCCGACACATGACAATGAATATTGTCTGACAGCGTTAACAATCAACACAGCACAGGTCATGCCCCCAACACAATACTCTCAAATTAGAAATTCCTGGCCTAATGACAACACTGCCGAAATCTGAAGAACATTCATACATGACATATCAGTCAGAAGTCGAAACGACATCGATCGAGAGTCCTTTCCGGAAAGCGAAACAAGTTAATAATTCGCGCATATTCACTTCACCGTTGAGTAAATACATACATTAGTGATTCTGAAAACAGCCAGACTGGTTGTTTTGTGTTTTTGTACCAGCGTGGGAGTTGAGTGTGGTAACGGCAGACTGGCCTTAAGCAAAGAAAGTTGCATGTGCTGAAGCTACGAAATAACCTCGGAAGACTTTCATAAGGTTGAGTTGAGCAAGACGCGAAGGCTCCGTTCTCGATAGAGATGGCTTGGTCTTGGAAGGACTTTGTCCTATTATTCCTTGTCGGTGGCCTGTGTCCACACAAACACGTTTACTCGCAGCAAACTTCACAAGGTAAACCTTTCATTATAATCGACAGTTCGCATGATTTATGTCATCTATGACGCCTTTGTAAAATTTAAGTAAAGTCCTTTATATTTTATGTTCTGACTGAAAGTTAGCCGACACAATCGTAGTAAATATACTTAGCTGTAATTGCTATATTAAAAGCTGAAATTAAGTAATTGAAACACAAAACTCGAATTGACATGCGACATGCTCTTGGCAGCAATGCTGATTCACAAGAGGAAATCTCTGGCTTTTTGCCGTCTGGTAAAACAATCAAAATGAACAGATTTGTTTACAAGTCCATCTCTATGTCGCCAAAAGTTAAACATGTGAGTTCGGAGGGATTGTAGTCCAAACTAACCCGTCTTTGTTGACTTTACTCAAAGTATGGTTCATGTTCAGCTCACGAGCTTTTAAGCGATTAATGGCATAGTTCAAAGCCTACTGCATAATAAAGCTTATAAAACATTTACAGATTATTGTCATATTTTTCTATCTTACTTTTTTTTGGCTGAAATGCCAACCCTTTATGTTTAACAGATCAATTCTGGCCCGGCGTGTGTGGATTTTATTCCTGGTTACCGTAACTTTGTTTCGGTTAATCAAAACAATTGGAATCAATTTCGTGACCAGCGCTGTAATAATTAGTTGAAGTTAAAATCACTTGCTAAGTGACTGCATTGTAAGTAAAGCGGACTAATATACAAGAACAGTGCCTATTTGAGTATTTCATGTATTGGTACGGCATTTTGTGGTTTGGTTGTGATTTTCATTGCGCACAATTACACTGGCCTGCATACTTAATTAATGACATTGTTCTCTTGTCAATTAAAAAAACAAACAGTTTTTTTTTAGAAAAGGAGGAATGAAAATAACTGCGCTTAGCTCAAGTTTTACAAAAGGCCTAAAATGAGAGAATGAATTGAATTCATATTATAGAAACATGTCTCGTGTCAATTGTTTGCATGGACGGGGTCATTCACCGGCCAGATTGTTCCTTTTCAATGCGCGCACACCATCAGTGATTGCTCAGTGTGAAATTCGCGGGTCTGTCTGCTTTGTCATCTTTCCGGTACCACGGGCTTGCCTCAGCTGAAAAGTCAACACCGTGCAAGTGGGCTGGATTTGCTATTCCACCCCGAAACGCCTGCGCTTTCACACAAAGACACAAATTTTTTCATTTGAACAACGCTCCGTTTTCAAAGAGACAAGATTTGCTATTTATGTTGTTAACCCTTTATATTCTGCTAAAAACGGTTTCACATTAATAAAACCACTGCTTGAATTGAAAAGCTACAAAGTGACCATTCATTTTCTTTGTCTTTGCAAGTAGATTCTGAAAACGACTATTGCTTCAACAAATTCTGAAGTTTTGTATTTTTTCTGTTTTGTTTACTTTGATTTTCAAAAAATTAGCAGGATAAAGGATAATGATGGTAGGATTCGGGGTCGAGTTGATATTACAAAGAAATATGAGTGAAAATATCCGACGTTTCGGTGTCATTCTCACGCCATTCTCAAGGAACTGAAAGATAAATTATGCGGGTATCAAGGAATTCTAAACTTAGTGAAAAAATTACAATACCAAACGAGACAGAGTTCTTAATCAGACAAAAACTTTCGCACATATTGAGTCCGATTGAATGTTAGTTGATATTGTTCATGAAATGTAGAACAAGAACTGAAGAGACTCAAATATTATAATCCAAAAAAGGAATTTCGTCATTCGTTGCAATCCTTCCTGTATCACAACAAAAAGTTGAAGTCACAAGAACTTTTTAATATTTCGAGATGCACTTAAAAATGAAACAAATAAACAGCTGCCAAACTTTTCTTAAAGTTTTGCATATTTTCATTAATCACCGCGTATATTGATCAACGTGTTATACAATGAATGTATTAACCTGAACAGTTGCTTCGTCATTTTTTTTGTTACTAATTCCCTTAGTTTGATATCTCAAGCTTTCCTACTTTTGTAATTCTAAACGAGGGCTCAGTTGTTCAAAGGCCGATCAGCAATAACCCAGGGTTGACCTTCTAACCTGTGTTCTGGTTTTCAGCGGCTTATAGAGACTGATTTGATCTCACTATGAACAGGTCTTTCCTTAGAGAATAGTTTTCTGCTTGAAGCTGGGCCTAGCCCAGGGTTAAAGTTATCCAGCCTTTGAACAACCCTGCCCAGGTCAGAAAACCTAGTAGGATATCGGAACTGAAAGTAGCAATTATATGCTGAAATCGATAGACTTTGATAAACGATTCCAAATGTTTAAGCAATGTTTTAGCCGACTGTTGTTTTCTGATAAAATTGTTGGTGTTAGCATTTTCACTTTCATTTTAACCTTTATGTAGTGTATTAATGTTTTCTTTTCGGTAAAAATATATAAATGGCAAATAAAGAAATGAGAATGAAAGCCTTCATGATGTTATAGCACAAATTGATAACAATTTGTGTACATGACTTGAGAATCAAAATGAAAACACCACAAAAAGCAGCTAACACCAATATAAACAAAAAAAATCAGTTTTGAAAAATCTAACGACTGTTACTCTTTTAAACATGTTCTGTTTAATCTCTTTACCAACAAACGAAGCTATATTTTTCAGTTTCGACACCTTCGTTCTAACGCGTCTTGAAAATTGACATTAATCATTTTGTTACATTCTTAATTAGTTTGAAGGTGTGCAATATTCAAATTTTTAAAAACTATAAATCTTTGAGAATTTGATTTTTATTTCTTCCTGTTTCGCTATTACGCTTCGGCATTTCATACATCTTTAGAATAATTTGTTTTTGTGTTATGATGGAAAAATTATCGAAATCTATTGTCAAAAACTGTGACTAAATTTCTAAACTGGTGAATACAAGTTAACTGGAAACAAGTTAGGGGAAAGAATGAAGTAAATGTTATCATTTTGACTCTGCTCGGCAATCTTATGGATGAAGAAAAAAATCGAAAAGAGAAAAAGAACATTATGAATGGTTGGTTTTACAACTAAAGCAAGCCTGAAAAGGGCCAAAGAAAACAAATTTGTTTCGTCGCCTGTAATACCTTAATATTAACTCTGTTGTTCTGATAATACAACGAGTATTCGTGTCAGTCGAAACCCCTAATAATTGACTGCTAAACCTTCAGTTTCTGACCAAAATTAGTGTTGTTCGTTCCAGATGTTTAATGGCCAGTGCAGTCTAAGGGCCCGACTTGATATCTTAAAATGATGTCTTGCGAAAGCAGATTACCTGAACGGGGTAAAAAAATGTTCACACGTGTATTATAGAAACAATTTCAAAAATAACAGAAATGATATTTGGCGCGAAGACAAGCTGTTCATAAATTAGTTTGTTAAGTCAAGATGACACCAGGATAATGCAGTTCTGTTGTTAGTCTGTGAACGGAAGTTTTCCAGATGGACCCAAGCGATCACAAATACTCCAGGCAGCAAAACCCTTTTCCCTGCTTCATCAGGTTTGTGGTCAGCCCAAAGGCAAAGGTTATCAAAGCAGCAAGCAGCTATTGCAAAAACGCCATGAAGCAAAATAAACCATTGTTTATGACTTACAAAAGCTAAAACAGAAAAATAAAGCAAAAACGCATTCTCCCCCCAATGAGGCCTCTCCAAAACTAAATTTGTGATAAGGACTGATAACACTAATTAGATTTTTGACAGACCTCACATTTTGCTGTACATAATTAATTAATTAGTCTTATCTTAATTAAATTATGTTCGTCAGCCTCTCTGTATCTAAACCTTTAACGAGTAATTCCCTCTTTAATGTTTTACACGATGATCGCAAAAATAAAATGATAAAACGATTGTATTCGCTAGAATACAAACTGTTTTGCGTTTTCTGAAAGATGGTACACTATTAAAAATGGTAGTGGTACATTTTACCATTTCAGGGTCTGTTAAGCAAGGTTTTTTTATTTAGTATATTTACCTCACTTCCTTTGAAAATCTTAGTCACATTCATTAATTAACACTTTTTAAAAGTTTTGATGCGGAATAGGGATAATAGTTTGAGCTTTGCGTTAGGTCAAGAACTTGCCAAAAGTTGTTCTCATGCGGCCAAAACTACAATAACAGATATGTTTGATAAAATATCGACATCAGTGTTTTACTTTAGGGTGATTGTTGTCAAATTTTTCGTACTGGTTTCTGTGGAATTTGAAATATTGATGGAATAGCAAAAGTTCAAAAGATTACTGTTGATTTGTCATTTGTGGTTTGTCAAGTGATTATCTCTAAAGAACGAGAGAGTGCTTTATCACACTAAACAGGTTAGCTCACACGAACCTGTTTAAGATTCGGCTACTGTTTGACAATTTGTATTACTTCTATGTGTGAAATTATTCAACAATCAACGAAAGATTGTCGGTCGAAAAAAGTTAGAATCTCCGTCATTAACTACCATTTTGCTTTATCATTTTCATTTTCAGAGGGTGCTGTGTATCAATTTCTTAGGAATGTAAACGTTTTGGACTTGCAAAAAAAATTGAACTTGTTTATTCTGAGTTAGAAGTCACAAAAGTTTTCACAACGCGTGGTGAGTTTGGGCCAAAAATAGGGCTTTGCCTCTCATGTAACGAAGTTGTCGTCATACTCAGCAGGCGCTGGGTCCCAGTCCCAAATTTTGAATTTGATTCCGTTACTAGCGACTTGGTTTTTGAAAAATTTAGCAGATTCGCATTGTCATATATAAAGCAATCATTCAGATGAACCTGCCCAAAGCAGATAAAGCAATCAATGTTTTCAAAAGAGCTACAGAGTACAAACTATGACTGATTACTCTGGGAGGACGGGAGCTGGATTAGTAGAAGGAATCTCTAGCATAGATAATTTCCACTCTATATAAGGGATTTCCAGTCAGTTCCTTGAGCTGATACCGTTCGGTGTGTCTAGTTATCATTGAGTACTGCTTTGTTAAGGGTTGCTTTGAGGAGAAGTGAGAAAATACATAGTTTTGGAAATCCTGAACGACTGAACATGGGGACATGGGGTTGGGGGGGGGGGGAAGTTGGGTCACACAATCTACTTAAACTCCGCTTAAGGTAGTTTCAATATCAAAATGTCTGTCGAGGAGTATGTCTGTTGACCTATGGGTTGACCCTCTTTCTCGAATGATACACCAAGTTATTTCCCCCTCTCACGGTCTTTGTTCTTATCACAGCATGCTTCAGCCCTTTGGGAATGGAGAGTAGAAAGATCCCGGATACAGCCATCACTGAGTCGTCCTCGTGGGGTCCGACCCATAATGGGGGCAAGGCGCGGTTGCATAATTCCGGAGCGTGGTATGCCGCTTTGAGCGACAAAACTCCTCGCATTCAAATAAACCTGGGGAAAAGTGTCAACTTTACAGGCGTGGCTACTCAGGGATACTCCGGCTCTTACGTCAAACAATACCACGTGTCTTACAGTCCAGACGGGAAGAGATGGAGCTACTACAGAGAAAATGGAGTAGCCAAGGTTTGCCTTAAACTTTTTGAATTTTACGTTCTTTCTGGGCAGAACTATAAAAGCCTTATAATTATAGCAAAATGGTGGGACCTTGTTTGTGGTAATATCGGCTGTGATCGTTTTTATTTGAGCTGGTAATATTCCTATCAGTTTCGGGCCGTTGGGCCGGTCATTGAAGGTGGTGGTAGGGGGAACGGAAGAGGGGGGGGGGGAAGGTGAAGAAAATGTGACGGAGACTAAAATTGATAGCGGAATAACAAATGTAACTTTCTTAAGTAGGGTTTTAGTTGCGTTGTTTACTCTTTAAATTAAAACACAAAATCGTACACAGGAAGGGTTGCACAGTTATGATTATATTAATTACATCTTACAAGTCTATTCGTATTTAAAAATGATTCTCAATCGCCATACTCACAGGTACAAAAATTCTTCTTATCGATCGTAAAAACCTCCTAGCGTAGTTTTATTTCATTTTGCCGGATTTTAAACTTTGAAGCTTACCATTACAAATTCCGTTGTATCTTTCGGTTTGTTTTTGCTTTTGCGTTTTTGGCCCATTCTTAAGAAAAATATTTTCAAGTAGCTAGAAATGAAACGTCGAGACCGAGCTAGGCTGGATCTAGAAAGCTTTGTTACAGTGACGTCAGCAGTATTCACAGAAGCTTGTTTTTGGACGTGAAGATCAAAGTAAATAAAAGAACATTATTGACTAAAGGCACTTTATTATTAAATCCGCTTGTGGAAAAACTGATGGTATATCCGTCTTAAGCGCCTTCCGCTCCTAAATTAGTAACAGATCTATATACCGAGGCCTGCTTGACGCAGCTAAATGGTTTACTGATTCTAATTGGTTCGTTACGGCGCATCCAATTTCAGATATATTGTTTGGTTTGTACTGCTATATTGTAATGGATTATATTTTGTATCAACAACGAGATGTTTCGAGAGCTGACTGCTAATATCACTGCACTCGCCTTTATCTGTTTACACGTTTTTTTTATACAAGAACAACTTTATAAGAACAAAGAGGCTCAGATTGGTCAAAATTTAAGAACAGTTTAAGAACAAGCTGAGGCTCGGGCTTGATAACTAATTTTTTTAAAAACTTGACTGAACTTCGATCTTTAAGTGTAGAAATGCTTCGCAGTTTATAATCACTTGTAATCGTCTCGGTGAAAATGTTGGCGAATCAACGATGAGTTCGCAGGGATAAATTGACCAAATTCGTTTGCTAATACAGTCATAAACAGTGCAACACTTTTGACTAAGTTTTTCTTCGATTTAAACACACATAGAAATAAGAACATTTTAAGAACAATTTTAGACTCAAATCTTCAAAAAAATTAAGAACATTGTGCCTCGGCTAAATTTACTGGTTCTTATTTTAAAAAAGCGTTTATCGCTCTTGGCTCTAAATAAAGAGCGGAACTCGAATATCTAGCCGTGAGTTTGACCTGTCTGGTTTGTGCAATGGCTTAGAATCGTTGGGCCATCAATGGAGTGTTTTACTGCAGTTTATTAAATGTTAACTCTGATTTTCGGTCAATAACCAAATTTCCAGCGTTCTGATTGGCTGAACTCGAGGTCAATAAGCTACCGTACAGACTTTTTTGAGTTACGGACCTCAAAAGTCAAAACAATGTCCGGTGAACTTTATTA
>JAOBAT010054026.1:680-28776 GCA_026413305.1 Hydrozoanthus tunicans
ACACTTACAGTTTAATTGACCCAATAAACTTTTGATTGTATTTTTGGTAAATGTTTTGGGCTATGGATTTTGTGTTTAAAAAAAAAAACTTAGTCGTATGCCAACACTTACAGTTTAATTGACCCAATAAACTTTTGATTGTATTTTTGGTAAATGTTTTGGGCTATGGATTTTGTGTTTCCATTGTGACGGATTGTTAGAAAGATCCTTTTATCATTAATTTTGTTGTTTAACCATTACCATGGACCCAATAAACGTTTTACATTCAAAATGATTTTTGAACCCTAAAACACCATAATAGAAAACTTAGTTTTTTTTCTGTTGGTTATTGCACAATGTCTTCTTCAGAAAGTTTTGAAGGGATGATTTTTTTAGCTTTTATGTAAAAGTTCCCTTTTTCGTCCATATTACACGATTTTCTTAGCAGTTTACATGCCTTAGTACTGTTACGGCAGTCATCGTTAACATCAACATAAACATTACTTTCATTGTCATTATCATCACCATCACCATTACCATTACCATGATGGAAAAGTACTAAACTAGAGTTCAAAGCCGCCTTTTTGAAAGGATGTGAAACATATATGTAAACTAGAGATCCATCCGCGAGAGTTTCTGTAACATCAACATTTCTATGTTTACTGTAGCAGCTTTCCGAAGGCTCGTACGCGACTTTCACACAGCCCGGTTGGTTTTCGAGGTCTACAAAAAGCCAACCGTACTTTTCACTTCCTGGCATTTTATCTTTAATGGTGTTGTAAAACTGGAATTTGAAGCTATGGTAAAAACAAAACAAAGTATTACATCAACGCTAATAATTGTGCGTATGTTAAATTTAAAAAAAATTGTGAAACGACATGACAAAAGTTGATTCGAGGTATGTACAGTTGCGGACTATTGGCGAATTTTGTGCACGTAACCGTTTTAGCTCGGGGAGGAGGGGAAAGAAGGGGGGTAGGGGTAACTCCCTTAAGAAAGGGATATAGGGATGCATGGTGGACAGTTTTGAAAACGATCTTTAAATACATAAACTATCTTAAGTATTTATTTCTACTATATATGACTACGTCTTTTTGTTAAAACAAAAGAGAATCTTAAGAATCTGCAAGCCCTAAACTTAACATACACAGTTTTGTTTGTACAAGGAAGAATCTCACCAACTGTGGCCTTCTCTAAGCCTCTTTTAGCGCAGGCATTGTGGTAAAATGTACGGTCGCCACCATTTTTGTTATCTGGGCTACACAAGTTTACTAAGCGTTTTATGCTCTACTAACCTCTTTCCCTTTTTCTGCCAGTCAGACCACAGCTTGTCCAGGAATCCATGGTGGAACCAGAACTCTGGGGCACTAGCTGATTCACCTTCTGACATGGTTCCCCCTACAGCGTTATGAAAATCGTTATGCAACTGCAAACGTACCGCCAACTCAAAGCACAGAAATTGATGACGCGGATACTTGAAAAGACCCTGAACATACGAATCGTCGCTAAGCGCAGGTAGCTTGGCAAACGCACGCTTTAAACATGGATACTTCAACCACCACGATTCTCTCCAAGCACTGCACCCAAACGGCCCATCTGCAACATAAGAGTGTGGCAGCGTTCCATTCCCTCCTAGGCCGTGCCCACCCGGGTGCCAGACATCCCTTATATGGGTAGTTCTAAACACGTGGTTGCCTGGAACAGCACGTGACCAATGCCAGTATGGAACAGTTACCCGGCAGTCGACTCGACGCAATAGATTCTCAAATTCCAATAAATACCAACGGTGCCAAGGAAAGAAAAACTTTGGTACATGGATTTTCCAGAAATAATCTGGGTGCTTTTTAGTGAGTTTGTCATAAAACTCTCGGTAGGGCATCTGGCTAGAGACAATTTTGAAGGTGCGTATATATCGTGACCTTTCCTCTAGTGACATTGCAGTAAACTCCTTTCGGACTCGATAGCAGTTGGCGAGTTTTCCGTTTGTACAGGTGCACACGCGGTTGCACTCATCATATACTTTTGAACGTCCCCAACAGAAATTTCTTTCACCTAAAATAATGAATTGAAAAAATAAAAACAAAAAAATCGATAGCATTGATGTCATTGTTAACACTATCACCATGGCTATTGTTTTTATTATTACGATATATCACTATTACTATACGACTATGGCTCCTCCTATTCTGTTATATCTGTCAAGATCCCTTTGGGTCTCATAAAACGTTGCCTTTTGCGGGTTAAAAAACGCCAGTAATCTTTCTGCGCTCCTACGCACAGAAAAGCGTTTGCACTTTATATTTTCCATAACAAAACAAAGGATGTAGGAGTATACAAGAACTTAACAATAACCGCTTTTAATACGCTGTTTACAGGGCCTCAATGAGTTTGCAATAGCAGGGTAAAACTCCAAACAAACGCGAATACAGTTAAGAAACCCAGCTGGTTTTAGGCAGACCAGTTGGTTGATTACAAGCATGGTGGATATGACTCTGGGATCTACAAAGCCAATCCTGTCAGTGGTCAGTGTGGGATTTGAACCCGGGTCAGCGGCGTGCAAATCTGGCACTCTAACCGCCGAGACGCGCTGCTTCCAGCAGTCCAGTAAATGCGTACCAGTTTGGACAATGGCTGATTTTTGATATATATTTATAATACTGGATAAACACATCTGTGAATGACTAGCAGCGAAATTTAAACCCGGTGGAGCGTACTATCTAGTAAAGTGAAGTGAATAGAAATTATGATGAGCTTGAATAAATACCAATGGGCATGTACCCAATTGATTGCGCCTGGCACGTAATTACAGATGCCCAATACAAACTCATTTAGATCTTTTACTCAATCTAGGGCTTATATCCTTTTTAAAAAAGTTATTATAAGCCATAACTAAGTTAGTAAGTTTAGAGGGAACAAACCTCTTCCTCTAATGTAGCGGGAAATGGTAGCCAAACTGTTGAATGTCCTTACAGGTAGGAAGTGGTTCTCAACAGGCAAGCTTGCTAGGGACTTTAACTGCCGCTTAAAAGGCTGCTCTCCAACTACCATGACAAAGAACGAATTACCTCTCCAGGGTTTCCTAACGACACTTAATGGAACGTCGACAAATTGTTCCGCTTTGGTTTTCCATCCCCCAGTTATAAGGAACAAAATTTTCTTCGAGTTCTCTCGCGCTCCTGCTGACTTTGCCAAGACTTTCTGGGCAACTATCTGGAGGGCTGGGACGAGTGAGGATTTTCCTCCGATATACCTACATATTGAATGAAAAAGAGTCTTTAGACCCCAGATTCCTGGTGGAAGCGTGCTATTAATAGGCCTTATGCATGTTTATGTCAAAAACCACCAAGCCTCGCTTTCGAATCACGAAAGTGTGAATATTTCATAAATCAAACCCCAAAGCGCCCACAAATGAAAAGAATTCCTTCATGAACACGGTTTGCACATGCAAAACGCTCACACCTATTTCTTGAATACGAGGCTTGGGGGTGAATTTGACTAGTTTGACATCAACATGCATAAGGCCTATTTAGCGGCGGCCACCGTACACGGAGGGGGGATGGGAGGGGCATTCAGCCTCCTCTCGTTCTGAGCGGGAGACACGAAAACAAAGACACTATTCAGTAGGAGTATGTTCGCAACCGGCAAACCTAGTGCTGTGGTCTTTTCTGGACTGATTGATCGTGAGGAAGTGTTTATTCTAATTGTATTATAAGTAACGTAAACAGCGCTGCAACCAAACAATTAAAGTGGCATAAATGCAGTCTTTCTTTTTCAAGTCCTCACAGCCAACAGCAAAGCCAAAATTCGGAATTTAGCTTGAACGGTTAAATATCGACCACATCTACATGTATTGAGTAATTTTTCCCATCAAACCGTGCTACCTTAGTAGAAGTCGAATTTATGTTCTACAAACCTTAGAGATTGAATAACTTTGGTCGGGCACTCTTTGTTAACGTATTTATTGAGTGGGAAAACCAATCTCGATGTGGACCCGTATGTCACTACAGAAACCTGTGTGGCGGAAGGGTTTACACTGAACTCCTGTAGAAGACCGCTGACGAACTGTCGAACTTTGGAGAAATGTTGTCGACCAACACTAGAGGAACTGTCTAGTATGAAGATCAAGTCAATCCTTCGGTAGAAGGGAGATCCTAAAAATGGTAGAAAAGAGAATCAATAAGCACATAAATTGTGTTTGATGAATGAATCCCGTTTGTTTACTTGTCTTTTCGTACTTCTAAACCAAATATTCATAAAAGACGATATTTTGGCAAAATAAAAAAGAATATTAGTTTCTTGTCCTCGCAGAGAGGCGGGAGATTAGAAAAAATTTTCAACCACAACGTATGAAAATTTGCATATTAATTATTTTTTTGTTTCTTCTTTGATCTGTTGATTATCCAAAATGCGGTTGCGTAAACTAACAAAATTTTTCCCCCGAGATGGGGATCAGTTGACACATCGAAAAGTTATCGAGGAGGGCCGGAATAGAAGGGTTTGCTCTCAGCGGATTATGCGTCATTGATTTGCAGATGTTAAGTAAGCTCCAGGAAATCCAGGGAAAACAATAGGGTGCTAAACTCCACTGAATTTAAAAGTTAGAACCAGACAAAAGGCAATTTTTTGATACGTTGGCTATTTTTAAGTTTTTTTAAAACTTAATTCATAACCTCGAAGATGCAGCTAGCAGCTAATTAAGTTACAGAACTAAAGGGGTTTGTTCGGTTTTTGTGTTAGATGTTTGATTTATTAAATCACGCTGTACATTTACAAAGCAAACCAATAAACCTTTAGTGACAAACAACTGTTTATGATAATACTATGACGATACTGAATACCAGATATTTTTTTGGAGTTCTTTAAAAATCCTGACATCAATGCGGCAGCCGTTCGACTGGGCGATGGATAATTCCTTAGTTGATCTAGATCAAAACAGCAAAAAAAATGTGTAAGATCAAGTTTCTTCCATGTTAGTGGTGTACCGTTGTAATTAGTTGTCCTTCTTAAACTTTTAACACTACTACTACTACTACTACTACTACTACTACTACTACACTACTGTTGAGGCTGTCACGAAGTCTTGCCCCCTTTGCTTGCAAAATGCCAAAACCAAAGCAGCGGCAGAAAGGCTCAAAACTTTGTAGAAAACTATAAATAAAACCCAGGAATGAGGCAGTAGAACCTCAATAATATTCCACTTTAACCGATGAGTTTGTATATTTTAAACACTGTTATCAAAACCTCCATCCCAAACTCCATATATATCGCCTTGAGTTCATTATATTCCCCATGAGATCTGGGGCTACCTGTGGCGGTATGAACCTGACGTCACATTTGGCAGTAAGTCAGGCCCTCGGTCTTACATTTTCTCCAGTATAAAACGAGTGAATCAGGTTATGATAAGCGGAAAGTACTTTGAACAAAAACTGAAAATCGGGTAAACGAATTGTTTGTCTTGATATTAAGTCGAGTGTGCATCTCAAATGCTTGAACAATTCTGAAATGACAGGAAGTAATTTCTGGAACGCATTCATTAGTTTAGCATGTGAATGGTTTGAGTGACAGAAATTGCATGAAATCAACAAGGTTCCTCATTTTGTTTTCTTTTTAGTCTGTTGCTGACATTTTAAAATCTGCTGCAAACTCGTGGCAGATATAAAAGCACAAAAAACAAATACGTTTTTATCTAGTAAGTGTAGCCAATTGATAAAGTTTTTATAAAACAGTTGTTCATACGTCTGTAAAAGTAATCTGTGACATTTCGTGCCTTTAAGAGGCATCGTTTGATTTCTTTAACTTTTATTATGCACTTTATCACCCGATGTTAGACACAACAGAACATTCGTTGTATCAGTAAGTGTGCCTCGACCCAAATTAGAAAGCATTGGAGAAAAGCATTGATCACCTAGAAATTTCTCATTGTATTTTAAGAATTTAAGAAGGACTTTAATTTCAAGACTATGCAGCTACAGTGGGAAAATAAAGTGAGAGTGTTCGTTAATTTCCAAATGCTAAGGCTGTTTAAAATTTTGGAGAGAAACTATTCAGTTGCTGCGTTACTGAAGCATTACATAGTTAGAAGAATAGCTGGCTTGTGTTCCAGCTAGCTGTCTTCCAGATAGCATTTCTTAAGAAGATGTGCCATGTAACAATAGTATAATAAGGTGTATCGTATCATCATTCTTTGAGAAGAGAGAATAAAGGAAAACCAACTTTTCAAGTTTCATTTTAAAATTTTGTAAATCAAGAAAATTTCATTCATGGAGTTAAGATAATATAAGTTTAAGTGAAGGCAAAATTAAGTACAAACAGAATCAAGAGTTTCGTTTTTACCTGATGATGGGAGGATCGTGTTATCCATTACCATCGAAGCATCCAAAGTGTTTTGTACGCAGAAGCACAACAATAGAACAATTTTTAGTATCCTAATCGGATACAGCAGTTCCATCTTGTTGAGAGATTCCTTGATAATACACTCTGCTTTAACTCAATTCGGAGTCAGTGTTCACAGACATTGGAGTTTGGGCTCCCACTTGTAAAAGTACTAGTCGTATACAACTTCGTTTATTTCTTTGAAAAAGGAACGTAGTTTCATTGACCCAAGTCGCGACTTTGAAAAGCTCCAGTGAAGTGCTTACAAAGTGCTTTTTGTGGCTTAGCTAACATACTCATTCATCCGTTTTAAATTTTCAGTCTAGACTCACCTAGGCGAGACCAAAAAGTTTTTAAACCTTTTAAGAGCGATTCTCTTTTTTTTCTTTTTTTTTTTTTACACACTAAACACACTATATTCAATAATCTTACCAGTAAAAATTTATAACTTTTTTTTACAATGTTTTTGCATTTTTGCAACTGCTATGTGCTTAAAATAATACATTTGGGGTTGTTGCATAGTCTTTCTCTCCGTGGTTGAACTTATACTCTTATTTCTGGTGTCGGCTGGGTAGACCAGTATTCTTCAAGAAAGCCCCACTGAGATTTGAAACGTTTTACAAAATGATTTTTGACCGCGATAAAATTTTCTGTGTGATATTTGCGCTCGATTAATTGTTTGAAACTTGAAACAGTCGGTATTATGGTTTTCTTACGACAATTCCATAAATGTAATTTACCTAATACTAAAAGATAATTCAATGAGTTTAGGTCTGTTTCCTGAATCCTAGTATAACACTTTGAAGAGATAACTTTACTTCTTCCTTTGATACTGCGAGCCAGTATTTTTCAAACTAGTACTCTGTCCAAAAAGATTTGAAATACGTACATGAATAAAATAAATGATTTATTTTGTTTTAAGAGCGATTCTCTGTAAGGACTGCGTGACAACGGGGAACTGTGACACAAGTTTAAAAAATCTACCCCGATGATTTTTCGTCCAGAGATAGCCTATGGTGTCTTAAGAAACGTGATAAAACTTTTAAGTTCAGGAGTTTTTTTCAATTTCGGGGAAAGCTCGAGAAACTCCAGACGGCTCGTGAAGTGAAAAAATCATCAAAATGGCGCCGCAATCGATGGTAAGAGAATTGAAATTGTCGTGAGGACAAAGACGAAAAAACACTTATTTCCTTGACGAGTGGCCCAATAGAAGATGGCCAGAATTAGCCAATTATGCAACCAGGCCTCGGCAGCTGTCGACAAGCGTGCAAGACATCTTGTGAAAACACGGTAAATATTCTTGTTACTGTTCTGTTCGAATAAAGTTACTTTATGCTGTATTAGCAGTTTAACTTACTATGTTCCTGGTTGGAGGCAAATTTTGTAAGCTAAGTGACTACTTATAACTTGTTTTCTTGCCGCAAATTGAAATGTTAAACACACTGTAAATGACTAAACTTTCTTGTGCTTTTTTCGAATAGAAACTGACTCCACGGCGATCTTTACCCTGTCAATTAAAACTTTTAACTTGTCAAAATTTTGTTTTAAGGGAATTACAGACTTCATATCTCGAGAAAGCGACTTTCTGCTGCTGAAATGTGAGAGGAAGAAGCCTTTTTTTTCGATCGTGTGACCTATTGTTGTTATTGAAGCTGTCACGCAAATACCTTGCAGATCAACGGCTTCCACAAATTTGTAAACGTATTTTTATCAAGTTTTGTGAGTCAAAATCAAATTGACAAGTAAACAATATCATTGAAATTACCATGGCTATGTTAGTGCAACAAAAATGAAGCGAATCGATCTTGTAGTTGGGAGGAAACATATTCAGCAAAATATTGAATTTCAAAAACAATTTTGAAAATGTCATAAGAATGAGCTGTTAGTTTTACTTTTATTAGTGTTGTTGTAACTACCAGGACAGTTGAAAAATAACTCTATTTATAAGATCAATCGTCAGTACAGTTTTGCACTTGAAAATCCAGTATTTGTTCGTAAAAGCTGAGGTTTGAAACCTACTATCCGCAAACATTGCTCATTGATGTGAAAGCAAAAACCGATACAAGCCAGTTGCCTCTGCTAAACATACACGAAAATGAAGCGGAAGTAATGCTTTATTCCGACACGATTTTGCCGCTTTAGAGAAGTTTAGCGAATAATGAACTAATGTTCACTTTCATTTCTGAATGCCTGAAGTATTTCTCTGTATAAAGTTAGTAGAATCAGTACATAAAATCGAATACATACAGGCCATCGAGTCCACAGCAATTGGATTCTTATTGGTATTCCATGCTTAAAAAATAATATATTCAATCCTTAGAGACGTCAAAGACAAAAGACGAAGCGGCCATGTTGGTGCTCCAAGCAAAAGAAATCATCAAAATTCTTTTGTTCAAGAGCACCAACATGGCCGCTATGACGTCACGTGAAAACCAGCAATAATTCTTTTCAATTGGAAAATGCACCAACTGTCTTTTTCTATTTTCCTTAGAGAATTCAATTCAAGAAAAGAGTCTTGTTTGCGCTTTAGCCGTCTCTAAACCCATCTAATCAGCCACAAATGACCCTGAAACGTACAAGCGAGGCCAGGGGACAAAAGAGGTAAACAAGACTTTTACGATAATAAAGCGTTTTTTAACCAATAGTCCATAATCCAAAATGAAAGAATTTGAGAAGTTAAAGTTACATTTATAGTAAAGAATAGTAAAAAAATAAGAACGCACCTAAAATAAGGCTGCGACTTCCGTTTGATGATCATTACACAACTTGTGGGAAAACGACCCTGTCGCCGTGTCGGTCAGCTATCAGTTATTAAAATGAGATAATTGCAACTCAAGGACATAGTGGTCACTGGCTAAATACTGAGTGTGATATTTGTTTGAAACACGGCAAACACTTGCTATTTCCAGAAATTAGTTGATGGTCAAACTCAAAGTGGCAAAGATCCGCGAGGTCGAGAAAGCAAGAAAAATGAAAATATTATGCCGTTCATATACGTTGCTATCTTGTGAGATCGAAAGACTGATTCTGGAACACAAACGCTACCTAACGGGGTGTCCGCCGCTTGTAAGATCGAAAGAATGGTACTGGAACAGAAACACTCCCTAATGGGCTGTCCGCCGCAAGCGATAATAAGTTGATAATAAAGTTGATCTCATTTTAGCAACCTCTTCCATTTATAGTTGCTCTTCAAATATTTCTGAGATGAACATATGCCCTGCACATTGCTATTCATTACGAAATCGGTAGGCGGCGAGGCGCGGCGCGATGTCGTGTTCCAACGCAAATTGATATTGAAACATGTTCGACATCTACTGTCAAGCTTGAATTTGTAAGGTACCAAAATGACATGACTTCACTGATATTGTTTTTTTTTCCTTCTAAACTTGAGGGAAAGATTGTCTGTAGTAGCACCTTTTTGATGGAGTATAAAGTTTGGCTTGCGAATCATTCTTGAAATATACAACACAGCCGTAACAAGAACAGTTTAGAGTCATATGCAGCTTTCAAAAAAGTTTTAAGATTCACTACTTTGCTGAAAATTCTTCCTGCCAACTACAAGATCGATTTACTTAGTTTTTGGGAATTCGATAACATTGACTACTCGTTAACTGATTTTGACTAATAAAAACTTTATAAAATACGTTCATAAGTTGGTGGAAGCCGTTGATGTGCAAGGTATTTGCGTGACAGCATCAATGACAACAATTTGTCACATGATCGGAAAAACGGCTTCTTCCTCATATTTCAGCAGCAGAAAGTCACTTTCTCGAAATCTTGATTGAAAAAACTCCTGAACTTAAAAGTTATATCACGTTTCTTAGAAGACCATAGGCTACCTCTAGACGAAAAATAATCGGGGTCGATTTTTTGGACTTGTGCCACATGTCACGCAGTGGTTAGAGATATTCGCTCCTATTGTTTCAAAATAACTTATCTTCTGCTTTTAACATCTAAAACGCAAATGGAAGACATACGTTTCATGTGATTTTATGTTGGTTATCTAAGGAAGAAACTCGAATCCAAAAACATTACCGCTACAGCTACAACTTTTAAAATGAAAACATTTCACATTTAACGAAAGAAATAATTTACCCGATAACGAATTAAAAGAGCAATACCGCTACCACGTTTCTTCAATTGATTCACGGGGTCACTTGACCTTAACCCACACTTGGGGATCAGAGAGCTTTAATCATACGTGTTTGGCCAAGTTAAAAATGAACGCGCCGACCAAAATCACGCAACGTTAATATAATATATAATCATTCCAACAACTCCAAAATTGTAGACTAAGATACAAAAATAAAATCATGACATAAAGCAGAAACAAGGATCGGGATCAATTAGACCTCGTCAAAACCAATACAAAAATCTTAAAACAAAATTTTGGTTTGATAAATCGAATTTTAATTTCTTCATCAATTTACTTTTTCTCGCTGCGCCTTAGAAAACGCTTTAATTCCCCCGAAAAACATTCTAAGTGTAATAAATAAGATAACTAAAGAAAAAACGTAGAATGAACAATTTTATTGCCTCTTTTTGGAGCAGCAGCTTTACAAATCCCAAATTTCCCATACACTTTCTTTTGAAAATTCGGTTGACGTTCAAGTATCGTGACGCGAGCGTGGGCTACCTGTGGGTCAATGTGTGTCGGGTGACATCAGGAAAAGGTCATTCCACGGTATTCCGTCTGTTGCGGAGGCGACATTTGGAGACAGATTTTTTTGGATTAATTTTTCAGAGATGTTCAAGTTATACCCTGTTGTGTATAAACCTTGATAAGGTGTTTGCCCAGATATTTCAATTTACTCAAAATTATATATTTTGTTGCTTAGGATTGTTTGAATGTGACAGTTCCGGAGGCGACATCAGAGAAATCACAAATTTGATTTTAACAAATGTGACTGAAAATTCATCTAAATTATGAATGCTGTTAGAATATTTAAATCTAAAGTGTTTTTCAGTAGTATAACTACAATACATAGAGGGGCATGGTATGTTGTTTCAACCATTATTTATCAAATATTGCCGATTCCTCAATACACTACTGTTGCGGAGACTACAAAGTTTCTACTAACTTTACCATAGACAAGTTTGACATTAGAATAATATACCAGAGGCACAAAATCTGCTAAATGGTCAAAATTATATATGCAAAGCACCATTAAGGTAATGTCTGCACGAAATCACTACTCCATGGTCAAGATTTATTCCCAATATTTACCATGCACAATACTTTTGACAAAGATATCTCTGAATCACCGTTGGCATTGCTAATTTTTTAAGTTTTTTCCTGAATTTTCTCTGTGTGTGTATTGAGATGGTTGATCAAAGAAAGGAAGATTTCTTTTAAGACGAGTAGACTCTAACTCTCTATACAGTTCAGCCATATTAAACAAGACCCAGTCTGCCAAATTTGAATGGGCAAAATATCTAACTTGAGTTTATAGATTGTACAAACTACAAAACTACCAATGGTGTGATGAAGAAAGTAAATTCATGCAAAATGCTACAAATAATTACCTCAACAACAATTGTTTTACTTTTGAAGGAGAATATGATTCATTGTTGAAATTGAATTTCACTGTACACATGAATTGTCACAGAAGTATTGAATTGCTTCCATTACTTATTTGTTTCTATTTTGCTAAAGGCAGTGTCCAGGGAAATTTCTGAACTAAAAATATATAAAAATTTGACATATGTTCTGTATCTGCTTTGTCATTTGTCGTCTCCGCAACAGAAATTAAAATTTAAGAAAAAGAATGGCTGAGAAACTTTTCACTAAAGTACATTCTGACATCTGTTAAAATCATAAGTTTTCAAAATATTTTCAAATATTTTTCATTTGGCTAGGAATAAGACAAACTTTTGAGTGTCAAACTGTTTCGGAGACGATATTTGAGAGATGGAAGCTGTGGGGTGTGCATACTTAACCACTAAGCAAACTTTTGTATTGCAGTTCTGTAAATGGCACTTGTAGACCTTAGTGTCCTGGCAACTTTCAGTTAAATAATAATTCTAACACTAGAAATGAATTTGTCGCCTCCGCAACACACATTTTGACTTTTGTTTGTAATGTATTATAATTTATGCATCATCATTGTCAATCTGTCCCCTAAATTCAAACATTTTCACAAACTACAGTTACTAAGCAACAATAATAAGAACATCTCAAGTTTATCTTGACAGAGATAAAAAATCTGGTTCTTAGGGAAAAAATATTTTGGAATGATCCGAAAACCAATGCAGCTGCATTCGTCGGTGTGACACTTTAACAATACAATTTCAATGATCGGTTTAAGTTCAGCAACAAAAACAAACTTTAAATAGTAAAACTTATGTACTGATCCGCTTTAAAGTCCCTATAAAGCTTTTTATACATTTGAGATCAAGACTGTTGTCATCATTGGACTCAGGATTCAAATAGTCCAAGAAAAGTATGCTAATTGATTAAAAAAGATTGAAATGTATATTTCGACCGAGCAGGCCGGGGCGTAACCTGTAACGTTGCAGCAGTGATTTGTGTGGGTTTTGTTTAAAAAATTTTTCAATTCTATTAAAAAAGATAACAAAATTCTTATTTGAAACAATTTCAAGAGAACAATTTATTGATAAAAGTTATAACAACTGGCTATTGTGGCCAGAGTTCATATTGTTTTGAGGTTATAGAATTGTTTCTGGTCATGCCTCATGCTATGTCATATGCCTCCTGTTAAGTCAGCACAAGTCTCAAAAATGTAACAGGAACAACGCGAAACTGTACTATTTTCAAAAATTACTATTTCAAATGGTTCAGTTTTCATCTAATATAAAAGAAAGTAAGCTTTAAAGGGACTTTAACATGAAGTTGAAAAAATTAATATCGCATACCCAAATGTTCCTTTTTTTACTTCCTATAGAAGGTCTCTAAGGGAAAAAAATCTGAGATTTTACGGAAAAGGTTCCGTCAGCGTCCATATTACAAGATTTTCTTAACCGCCTATCCGCCTTACTGTTATCCCGATCGCCTTTTTCATTGCCACCTTCAGATTCACCACTATCGTTGTCCGCATCATATTCATTAGCCGTGCCATAGAATTTTGTGGTCGTCCGTTTGTAGCGATGTGTAACATGTCTGTCAACCACGAATCCATCTTGAGATATTTCTATGTCTCGATTTACAGGGTTACCGTATAAGTTTTCTGAATCCTCGTATACAACTCTCACACCACCAGGTTGGTTGTCAAGGTCTACCCACGACCATCCGTACTGATTACTTCCTGGCATTTTGTCTTTAATGGTGTCGTAGAATTGGAACTTGAAGCTATGATAAAAGTAAGTAAGTAAAATAGAAAACTAATTCAAATCGTATAAATTCTTAACGTTTAATGATAAAAGTATATCATTGTACCGTATTGAGATCTCCACAACTTCCTCGGTGAATGAAGCAATGGATTTGCTACGTAAGAATCCGTTTGAATGAAGGTATTGAAAGTATTCTTTTTGTATGCAGGTTTCTGCAAAATATGAACGATTTTTTGAAACTTGAGAGTCTTTTTCTTTGTCTGTATATTAAGCTATCATAATAAACAGGCAAACCAATAAAAATTTACAAGAGAAGCGGTGATTAATTTCTCATGAATCCATGACCTAATCCTTGTTTGTGAACTAAACAAAACATGGTTTTTGACCGATTTTAGATGCAACACGTACCAACTGAACCTGTTGCACGAAACTTCAAAACTCTAGGAATCTAAGTTGGAATAATAAGTTTTATAATTGTTTAACAACCTTTTTCCCCTTTTCTGCCAGTCGGACCACACCATGGTGGAACCAGAACTCTGGGGCACTAGCTGAAAAATCTTCTGACATCGTTCCTCCTACAGCGTTATGAAAATCGTTATGAAAGAACTCACGCACTGCAAATTCAAAGCACAGGAACTGATGAAGCGGGTAGTTGAACAGACCCTGAATATAAGAATCGTCGCTTAGTTTAGGTATCTTTGCAAACGCTCGCTTTAAACAAGGATATTCTAGCCACCGCGATTCTTTCCAAACTCCGCATGCAAACGGTCCATCTGCCACATAAGAGTATGGCAGAGTTCCATTTCCTCCCAGGCCGTGCTCACCCGAGTGCCAGACATCCCTTATATGGGTATTTCTAAACAAGTGATTGCCCGGGACAGCACGTGACCATTGCCAGTATGGTACAGTTACCCGGCAGTCGAATCGACGTAGCAGGTTTTCAAACTGCATTATGTACCAGCGATGCCAAGGAAAGAAAAATTTTTGTACATGGATTTTCCGAAAAAAATCTGGGTGCTTTTTAGTGAGTTTTTCATAGGCTTCTCGGTAGGGCATCTTTCTAGAAACGATTTTAAGGGTGCGAATGTATCGCGACCTTTCCTTTATGGGCATTGCAGTAAATTCCTTTCGGACTCGATAGCAGTTGGTGATTTGTCCATTTGTACAGGTACACACGCGGTCGCACTCATCATATACTTTTGAACGTCCCCAACAGAAACGTCTTTCATCTATAATATTAAAGTAAAGATTTTATTGGAGACAACGGCATTAGTGTGGTAAACCTTTATTTAGCACTACTGTTTTCGCTATCACCGTCGCTCATTACCGGCCTTTGCTCATGCAGATACCAGTGCAACTTGCAGTGATGAAATTTATTAAAGCATATTTTTACAACAAATTTGAAGAGGGCGCTTATATGGAAAGATTATTAACTATGTTAACAGATATTTGTAAGGACAAAAAGGAGGTAGATACAGCCCTGTCTCTACTTTAGTTCAGATGTAGGTGGTTTATCTTTCTTAATCTTTACTGGTGGCGTTTATTCAAGTGGAATCGTTTACTTGATAAAATGCACAAAAATAATCATTATTACACAATGGTGGAAACAAGAAATATATTTTTAATGGTATAATAATATTTTACAAACGAACGCAACAATTGTAAAGTATCGTTTTAACAAAATTATTTCAGCAAGAGTCAAAATGAAAACAACGTTACGTCAGCCATGCCTAGGAATATAGTTCAATTAAATGCTGTTTTGTGTTAGAGCCACCAGTTCACTCTTTTCTTCGAAAGGATTATCTAAAGTTGGCTTTAACTTGAAACTCGGGTTTGCAGAAAACCTTGGTACTGACAATGGATTGCTACTTAATTTTATTGGTTACCTAGGCAACTGCTGTAAGGAAGGCCTCCTTTGGTTGCATGGCCACATGAATTGCCTATCTTCTTTTTCTGAAGCATTTTCTACTGAGTTCGAATAGCTTCATTGCATGTATTCAAAGCTGAGTTATCCAACTGTTATCAGTGACTCAACCTGAGACTTTTGCAAGAGCAAGTGAGAAAGATCCCCAAATCCAATGGTTTAAAGCTTTGGACCAAAGACTAATATAACTATCAGCTGACGTAGTTCGTAAAGAAACAGGCTCATAAAACTTTAAGTTGAGCGTAAACGTTGAATCTATTTTCACTAGTAAAAGGTTGGGCAAATTTGTGCCTACAAAAGAGTCTAAACTTTCGACAACTACAAAAGTTAGTCAATAATAATCGGGTGTTAATTGTCAATTCCATTAGTGCATGTGATTAATGCGGTACAAATTATGGGATGTACTTCCCGTTTCATACAAAGTCCATGCTTTGCAGAACACAAATGCAGTGACAATCCTGAGAAAACAGGAAGTGTGCTATTGGATCAAAGGTTATTTATATACGATGGACTACTCGTCACGGGTGTGAGTGACAGAAAATAGATAGAACTGAGCGTCATTGCTGCTGTGTTTTCACATAGTCACGTTTTCAGTGCGTTTTCCTTTCATTATTCTTGCTGACATTTCCATATCAACCAGCGACAAATTAGTCGCGGAATGTTTTGTGAGCTTGAACTCAAACGCAAAAGTGGTAGTTCGTCCTCATTCTCAAAGTCACTCGTCAAAAAGTATTTTGTTAACTAGGAATGAAGGAAGCCTTTGCTCGTTGCCAACAATAGCAAAAATGTATAAGCGAACGGAATACTGATACACAAAACAGTCAAACATTCGTTTGATTTCTAAAACTTTGCTTTGATTTCCATGCACTATTTTTGTTGTTGATACTACTTTCATGAATAAGAGTGTCTGCTGTACTGAGTGCACCTTGCCTCAACATAGAAAACATCAAATAAAGGCATTCGTGTTTAGAAACTTAACTTTGAGATATCCCCATTAAAAAGAACTGTGTTATTCGAAAATTTTATTTCAAGAAAATTAGGACGTGTTCACATTGTCTAAAACTTTAAAGAGAAACTATATAGTAGCTGAACTACTGAAGCGTTACACAGTTAGACAAATAGGCGACTAAGTATTCCAGCTATCTTACAGATAACGGGTCATAAGATATGCATAAACTATGCCTTATCGTATCATCATTGTTGCGAAGTTGTTACAGGGGAAAACAAGAAACCAGTTCTTAAATTCCCATCTCAGCATTTCCTAAGCATGCAAGGAACTTTCATTTATTAGATCGAAACAAAGTCAAAACACAAATAAGTAGAATAATTAACTTGAAAACTGTCTTTGTTACCTGGTGCCAGGTCGAACTCGTCGTCCATTACCATCAAGGCCTCCAGATTGGAAAAGCACAGCGTAAAGATAATGTTTAGTATTGTTTGGCACAGTAGTTCCATCTTGTTTAGAGATTCCGTGATAACACACCCTGGCTTTAACTCAATTTGGAATCACTTTACCGAGACAACGGAGTTCTCTTACTGGTTCCAACAAAAGTATAGTGAGAAAGTACTACACAAATTTGTCAGTTGGCAGGTGCGGGATAAAAAGATTTTTCTCTAAGTCCGCTTATTTCAAGGAGCTGCCTCTTAAACTTAGTTGATTCAGACATAAGCCTCAAAACGGAACAAGGAACTTTTTTCTGACCTTGTTATCATTCGAAAGTAATTATTCCGTTCAAGGCACACCAAGAATGCAAACAATAGACACTCTCCATGCTAATTTCCGTTGATCTAAAAAAGTAGCTCAAACCCAGCAACTGAGAATCTAAATGCGAGTGAAAACGTTTCAAAGTTTTAATGTAAAAATGCTCGACAAACTAGTTTGTTCTCATTGGAACTGTGTTTTTAAAAGTATTGAGAATGCCTTTTAAGACAAGTTTAACTTCATTGGTTCATTGGGTCATGCATGACCTTCAACCGCAATTAAGTGGTGTACAGAGGACATTAATCATACTCGTTTGGTCACTGATGTTTGGCCAAGTGTATAGATGATTCGGTCATACATGGCCTTGCAACAGCTTCTCGGCAAGGCCTTGGCTCGAACCCTCAGCGTTATGCTTGGTAGTCACACTACTTACCGTCCAAGCCAAATTGCACGCACGTTACCCAATGATTGAGTGAATTAATCCCATTTTTTAGTCCAGCCAGCCCTTATTTGCACGCACGTTACCTAATGATTGAGTGAATTAATCCCATTTTTTAGTCCAACCAGCCCTTATTTGCACGCACTTTACCCAATGATTGAGTGAATTAATCCCATTTTTTAGTCCAGCCAGCCCTTATTTGCACGCACGCTACCTAATGATTAAGTGAATTAATCCCATTTTTTAGTCCAACCAGCCCTTATTTGGAGTAAAACCATTCAGTGGTAGTTCGATTCACGTAATGAAAATTGAACGGGAGTCGCTACCTCTTTCGACCCGGAATCGGATCCTGGGCTACGTTGGCTAAGAATTGTCGATATCAATCTGAGGGTTCTTCCCCGGGTTCTTGGTTTTCCTCCCTTTACAAAATTGACACTAGGAAATAACATCTGGCCTGGGAGGAATATCAGTGAGAATGCCAAAGTATTTTATAAGTAATGATGTTACCCTCGTTGCATAAAGTTTTATTTCTGTGTTTGCCCCTGCTTGAAAAAATGCTACCTCGTTTTCGGTTATACCGCTCTAAGTTAAGCAGACGTTACTCGAGTTCTTCCCCTGTACGGGTGAGTTTTTATCACATGGAGGCTTAGTTTAAGAGTAATCGCAACAAAAGTTAAAGTTAGTAAGGCC
Organism: Hydrozoanthus tunicans; assembly: GCA_026413305.1. Lineage (NCBI taxonomy): Eukaryota > Metazoa > Cnidaria > Anthozoa > Zoantharia > Hydrozoanthidae > Hydrozoanthus > Hydrozoanthus tunicans. The sequence goes on from JAOBAT010054026.1 coordinate 19,077, forward strand.
GTCAAAGCGAATAAAAAAGGCGTAGACAAGGAAAATAAAGTAATTACGGAAAGGCCACGGGAAACTCTTCTTTGTGAAAAAGCCAAACAGCAGGTCGCAAATATTCTGTCCATTTTGTGGACTGAAGTGGTCGGTATATGTAAGAGTAGCTTAAACCACCATCTTATAACGTCCCTGTCAACGAACGGGGCGGCGAAAGAAGGTCGAGGTAAAGTCATCCCTGTTTGGATTTATTGCCATATATAGAAACTTAACTTTTGATAGTTTGTGAATGGTGAAGTCAGTTAATTGAGTCTCAAAGTTATAGCAAGTAATAGAGTTTCGGCTAAATTTTGATTTTTACCCAGTTAAAATTTATGTAAAGAACGATTGACTCTAAAATTATTCTCCCACATCCAAATGTTCTTTACTGACCATCGCTACCACCAGAAAGTCCTGATGGAAAATATTTTCTAAGCTTTTACGGAAAAGGTTCCAAGAATTTTCACATTTCCATTGCCCCATATCCAAATGTTCCTCATTGACCATCGCTACCTCTAGAAAGTCCTGAAGGAAAAAATTTCTGAGCTTTTATGGAAAAGGTTCCGTCAATTTCCATATTACAAGATTTTCTTAACAGCTTATCGGCCTTGCTGTCATCTCCTTCTTCATTGTCACTTTCTCCGTTGTCACTTTCACCACCTTCATCATCCTCGTCGTATTCATAAGCTATTGTATCGAAACTTGTAATTGTCCGTTTGAAGCGATGTGTAACATATCGGAAAACCACAGATCCATCTTGGGATATTTTTATGCCATCTCTGTTTACAGGGTTACCGTAGAAGTTTTCTGAATCCTCGTATACAACTTTCACGCCACCAGGCTGATTGTCTAGGTCTACCCACGGCCATCCGTACTGACCACTTCCTGGCATTTTGTCTTTAACGGTGTCGTAGAATTGAAATTTGAAGCTATGATGAAAAATAACACAACAATTAAATAAGAGTTTAGGTTTTGTTCAATCTTAGTGATAAAAGTTTATTATTTATTGGGAGTATACGTCACAAGTTTCTTGTTAGACGAAAAACGGAGCTTTGACATTAGAATCCAGTTCAAGGAAATCTGAAGTCTTTCCAGAGAGTCCTAAAGTATTCAGTTACTGTGAAGTTCGAACAAGTTATTGTACTTTTTTTGAAACCTGAAAAGCTTTTTTGTTTGCGTATTGACCGTTCGTGACAAACAAGTACTCAGGCATATTGAGTCCACTTGATCATTGCGTCTGTTGGCATACAGCCAGTTGATGCAATGGTGCTACTTTTATTCTCAAAACATGTCTACGTCTTTATTTGTTCAAATGCGGTTAAGTCAAATAGGTTAAAAAGGTTTCAAAGTATAGGAAAACAGTAGAATGCTTGAATCTGTAACCTCATCCAAGCTAGTGGATCAGGACAGCAAACCTAAATAGTGCACACAGTGTAGTAGTGTGTAAGAACGCTGCTAGCTTGCTACCTCCACGTGTCATCGTCTTCATAAACACTGTTCGTTACCCTGCAATTCTGAGGAACTATAAAACTCCTTTTTTCAAGGTTCTACACTTCTTTTAAAACTTTTTGAGCTTCTGAACACGAACTCCTTTTTGTTTAAAGATCCCTTTTCTAAGAGTCTAAAATTAAATCAAAAGTTTTTAAAATCATCTACAAACCTCCTTCCCCTTTTCTGCCAGTCAGACCACAGCTTGTCCAGGAATCCGTGGTGGAACCAGAACTCTGGGGCACTAGCTGACTCATCAACCGACATCGTTCCTCCTACAGCGTTATGCATGTCATTATGCAAGTACATGCGCACTGCATATTCAAAGCACTTAAATTGTTCACGCGGGTAGTTGAACAGACCCTCGACGTAAGAATCGTCGCTTAGTTCAGGTATCTTTGCAAACGCTCGCTTTAAACAAGGATATTCTAGCCACCGCGATTCTTTCCAAACACCGCACGCAAACGGCCCATCTGCCACATACGAGTTTAACAAGGTTCCATTTCCTCCCAGGCCGTGCTTACCCGAATGCCAGACATCCCTTATATGGGTAGTTCTAAACACGTGATTGCCCGGGACAGCACGTGACCAGTGCCAGTATGGTACAGTTACCCGGCAGTCAACCCGACGCAGCAAGTTCTCAAACTGCATAATGTACCAGCGGTGCCAAGGAAAGAAAAATTTTTGTACATGGATTTTCCAGAAATAATCTGGGTGCTTTTTAGTGATTTTATCATAGACCTTTCGGTACGGCATCTGGCTAGAAGCGATTTTGAAGGTGCGTATATAACGTGACCTTTCCTCTAATGACATTGCAGTAAACTCCTTTCGGACTCGATAGCAGTTGGCGAGTTTTCCATTTGTACAGGTACACTCGCGGTTGCACTCATCGTATACCTTTGAATGTTCCGAACAGAAATTTCTTTCACCTTCAATTAAAAGAAAGCAACTTTTAGATTTTAAAATCGTCACCGTAATCAGGGGGTAGTCAGGGGGAAGGGAGGTGACCTCCACCCACCCTTTTGTAAGCCTTTTTTATACCAAATAACCTACAACAGGTGGCGAAAACGCCATGACAATCCGGTGAGCACCCTCACTTTGATGCAGTGTGATTTATGTTCGTTTTCATAGCTTAATCATTTTTCCTTAGGGTAGTTCTGATGGGTCATTTTTTAAATTTAAGTTCAGTTTTGGTTAGTTTCGTTTCTGAAGACAGGCTGAGAATCAAATTTGGATCAGGCCTATTCCGTGTCCTTGAGTCGCCTTAAACTTCAGTCGTCTTAAATCAGTCGCACTAAGTCGCAGTCATTTTTCACCCCAGTTTTCCTTAAATCGCCTTAAGTCGCCCTAAATTTCACTTTTCACCCCATTTTTCCTTAAATTGCCTCAACTCGCCTTAAACTGCCTTAAGTCGCTCTAAATCGCGACGACTTAAAGACCCGGAGTAGGCCTTTGGATCACTGACGCTCAAGATTCTCCTGTTACCTAACGGACATACTGGTCTCACTATAGCTAAGTTGAAGAAAACGCAACCAGCTGGTAGTGTTTTGCTCATACTTGTGCTTTATGTGGTTCACTTTGTAACTCAAGTTGGGAAGCAGAATATATTATACGTTTTCTGTGCACTCAATTCGGAGGAACACTTCTGTTCTAGTTTAACGACCAACTGTTTGGTAACAATAATATCTATCGCTTTTTTATTCACGAAAGGGTGAGAGAGGAAAGGATGGATGGGTGGAGAAACGTACGATCGAAACTAGAGTTCGTTTAAATAAACATATATTCTTCTGTTACCTAACGGATATTGAGCTCCGGCAATAGCTTATTCTTGATTTAGAAACTGACACTAGGTATTAAACTTGTCGATCATCCGAGCCAGTTTCTACTTTACTGCCAGTCGTTTCGAGAATTCTAGTAGCTGTAATAACTGAATTCTCTCCTCAAATCCAACATTTTAGTCGAAATTTGTTCCAATGACAGAAGGGCTAGCGCTCGCGAAATGTGATCAGTGTTTTAGGGTTTCCTAGTAAAATCATTTTACGAGGAAGACTCAAAACTATCATTTTTTGTGATGACTAAGACTTAGCTTTTGTAGTTAATGGTCGAGGCACAGTTTTATAGTGAAACTAATTTAATTGATATTGAGTTAGTTCAGTTGAATTAATCGGAGAACGAAGCTCGCAGAAAGGTTTTGTTATTCCTGAAATCGATATTGCAATTGTTTCCGTTGAAACTGTTGATTAATACAAAACTTCCTATATCATTTTCTACTCGTTGATTTAATCTATTTAAATTCTAACCGTGTAACGGAAAAAAGTTGCGAGGGTAAGCTGACGTACTTTTCTCATGTTTCAAAATTTGTGGAGGCTGCATGATTAACTCGAATAAGCAACCGGCTGTCAATATGATTGTATGCTATATATTAAAATTTTAGTTTCCTGACGCATTATACGCCAGACTGCATGTCGAGAGCTTGAGTGACTTAAAACACATCAAACCAACGTGTTGTTCTTGCGCTATAACATTTCCTGTGAGTTTTCCTTTCTTTCCGTCGCCGGTTGGCTTTTCAATATATAACCGTGCGGTAAGTTTTATGATTCAAAAGTAAAGCATGTTCTATATTAAAGTCATAGTTTCCATCAGACATCGGCGCCGACTGATGTTGCCAAAAGTCTTTTGTGAGCAAAGATAGCAAAGCCTAATATGTCTCAATGAAAACTATGCGTATGAAACTAATTTAATTGATATTAAGCAAAAATAATATCATGCCCTAAAAGTCTTGCTTCGTTAAAACTCGCCCGCAGCTGTTCTGCAGTGTCGGTTCCTTTTTAGTACGTATCAGACGAAGTAAGAAAGAACAGCCGGTTTCATACGCATAGTTTTCATTGAGACATATTAGGCTTTGCTATCTTAGTGAAAGCCATTACTTCATGACTTTTTATTTTTTACGTGCCTGGAAGTCATGTCTATAAGAAGGACCAGAGAATAGATGCCGGCATTAGTAAGGTATATTTATAGGTTGTCTCGGACATTAACCAGTTCATTCGCCGACGCACTGAACAGGCTCGGCGCAGCCCGAAATCTTTTCTTACGCACATAGCCAGTGACAGCTAACTTTGAATTAATGGAATTGTACAAGTTTTCTTAGTTTGTTGGCGATGTTAGACAACTGACACCTTGTTAGCCCTGCTGGTAAGTTGCCAGTCTGTCGTGTGCGAGGCCCGGGTTCGATTCTTCACTTCACTAAAATTCGCGGGAAAGTGCCGCCTTCCCGGCTGCGGAGTTTCACTTGGATTAGAACTTCCCGTCCTGTCGGAGATCTTATCAAGTTGATGGTAAAGCCTATAAGGATCTCTGACTATCTCACAGTAAAGAACGAAATGCACCAAAACATAAAAGCTATTCAATCATTTCCCTTGCGCGTCCTGTTCGTAAGATGAAACCGGCCGAAGTAAATACTGATCATAGGCCAAAGAGTTCGAAAAAGTTTCAAAAACATAACATTTTAGATACAAAAAGTAAAAGTGGTTGTTTCTGGTAGATAAAATAACAGTTGTTACTTCGTTTCCTTGTAGAGTAGTTTTGCGGCAAGTTCGCTGATCTGACCAGATAAAAGAGTGTTTGAACAATTGGGAAACATTTTTTTTATACTGAGAGCTAACCAAAAAACACAATTATCCGGATTACGCTAAAAACTAGATAACGAATAACTACAAACAGAATAGTCCGACTCTACCAGATTAGCAAGTTAAAACAAAATCTTGTTGGTGATGTTTTTTCTCAACACAAAGATAAATTCATCATCTTTTTTGAAAACGATAAATGTTTAATTTTTTCAACAGTCTGTATGTAAGTGTCTCTTTTGGCCCAGCGGGAAACAAACTTTGTGCATGCTCTGTTTAGTTATACGACAGCTAGGGCAATTTGTCAAATTTTTGACTTGAGATTTTCCTTCTTTAGGTGCTTTGATATCTTATCTATACCCAATATTAGACCCAAAGATCGTTTGTTTTAATTTTGTGTGCTTTCACTCAATTTAGGGAATATCAGTCAAAGACGCATATATAAAATGAAATAGTCTCTTTTTTATAGAACCGCGTCACTATTCTAGTCGGCTGGGATACAGCAAACACCAAACCAAGACTTAACCACTGAACAGTGAATGACTTATAGACTTTGACCAGTGTTCAGGCTGTGTTTGAGGATGATAAAACGCAAAGCCATTTGATTTGTGGTTTTGTTGAGAAAAGTAAGAATATTGTTTTCCGGCTGATTCGATTTGTGGCTTGTCACGTTCTTAGTTGTTTTGTAGACTAATGTGCTGTATTTTGCCCCGAACAGTTTATAACTACTAGAAATAAATCCCTCTACGAGTATGAAATAAGGAAGACGGAATAAGGGATGATTACTTAACTGAAATGAATCGGTAGCTAGCAATCACCTTATATAGTTGTACGAGTCATTTAACTCAGCTAGTCAATTTTCTACTGAACTACGTAGCAACGAAGTCAACTTTAGATGTACAAGATTGTGATTAAAAACTAAGTAAACAGAATTTAAAATTTCTTTGTTACCGTGTGCCGGGTTGAACTTGTCGTCCGATGCCATTGAGGCATCCAAGTTGTTTTGTACACAAAAGCACAGAACGAGCGTAATCTTCAACACTCTATACCACAGTAGTTCCATCTCGCTGAGGGATTCTGTGATAACACACCCTGGTAGTATCCCTTAATTAGGAGTCAAAGATCTTTTATTCATCCAGGCCTTGATGTCCCTTGAGGAACAAAGAAAAGTCGTCCACAACTTTGTCAACTAGTTTTAGAGTTGGAAGTTATAACACTAAATTCTCTGTATCCAAACTGCATCTTTGAAGAACAGTATAAGCTGCCTTACTCTAGCTGATTTAGCACATTTTTCGTCAGCTTGATGTGCTTTTTAATTCGATGAGCGACAAAAAGGAACCGTAGGTTTAATCTCGTGCAGTAACCCCGATATGTTAATTCATTCGGTGCGCTGTTGTCAAATATTGACTGACTAAATGCAAAAAGCTGGCACACTTTAATTAATGCTAATTCTACTTCCTTTGTAATGGTATAAGTAGCTTCAATCTAGCGAGATTGAATGTAACTTTATGAACTAAAATCAGAAACAAAGCTTTGATTTAAGGTAACATGGTCATTTATTATTTTATGTAATATCAAAAATAATAGCAACAATTGTAATGATAATAAGCAGATAGTAGCACAGAAGATGACGTTATTTCCAATGTTGTTCTTGTGCTGTTTTTGAAAGAGTTGATGATTGGAAACTGTTGCCAGGTAGCTGTTATTTAACTTCCCTTTTCACAATTTTTTTTCCAACCGCTTGCTTTTAAAAAACAACTTTCAGCATTAATATTTGAAGTAGAAAGATAACTACTAACCAGCATAATATCAAAAATAATTCGCATCAGAATCTGCCAGATTAAAATTTTTGCCGACGGACTTTATTTCAATCATTTTTGTTGCCAAATTTATATAGCTTTTGATTTTTCTCGACGTTTTGCTTCAAGATTGCTTTTTAATCTTAAAGCTTCCCGTGTTGTTACACTGACTGTGTCAGTTGAAACCCCTGGGGACCGAACAACCAATGTACTTCAACCTCTGTGTAGAGTTGGTGCGCCGTCGACTTATCGTTCTATTTGTCGAAGTGATGACTTGTTTTCTAGCTGATGCTCATCATCCGGGAGCATTCAAAACTTAGTCCTACTCCTAGGCATAAGAATTATAACATCCGTCAATTTTTCAAGTTTTTTATAATTTTCGGTAAAATTTGAGCATCGGTGTTCGTCGCCGTATATTTTGTTCTAATATATACCAATAAAAAATCGCACACACATTAATATTTTGCCCAGCACAATGTTACGACACATATGTACCTACAGTACAGATAAAATCAACAAAGAGGATAATATCAGTTTTAATTAACAAAATTACGTAAGGCATTTTAAATGCTGAACACGTTTCGCGTAAATAACTCTATTCTATTGGCCTTTCTTCGTCAGAAAAAGTTGACTGCCTGTTGGTGGGAGTTAAAGTAACTAATAACACTATAACACGTTTGTAGACTTATTAGATAAGTTTAGATTACAAATTCGTTGAGCTTATGTGTAACAAAACTATATTTTTCTAACCCAAAACTATTTGATGAATGACGGTAATAATAACTATAATTGTCAACGTGATTAGTTGAAATTGCCCACTTAAAAATAATATCCGTATTACAAAACTACTGGAATGAGCTCAAAGGTCGGAATTATCTATACTCCATTAGATAACAACTGATAAACATAACTACTATATATAAAGTTTTTTTAAAAATATTAAAAATTGTTAAAGGTTTAGATTTAGCGTTTAAACAACTCGTATTAACACGTTTGTTACGATGGCCTACAAGAACAAATTAAATCAAAACAATCAACCAAAATCGAATCTTGAAAACCAGATTTGAACAATATCAAATCCAGAACCTATAACAAAAAACTCAACCGGATCACAAAAATTAAAACCGAACCACCAAATTACAAAAATCTAAAACCGAACCAACAAAATTAAACTCTAATCACAAATTAAGCAAAAGGTGAATCACAATAAAACTTCGGACACTCGTTGGGCCTTCTAGCTACGAGTGTGTGGTTTATGCTCGGTTCTTAGTTTCAGGTAATTCAGTTGTGATTTATATTTGGCCGTTCGGTTTTAGATGTGAAGCATGATCCAGTTTTATTTTTGTTGATTCGGCTTAGATTTTCTTGATTCAACTTTGATTGTTGTGATTAGGTTCTGATACTGATGGTTCGATTTTAGCTGATTGTTTTAACTTAATGATTATTAATTGTACCTGGCCACCGTAATTAATAAAACGAAAAAAGGTGAAACAAATAAACAACTCTTATAGACAATCAACCACTGCATGTTCTGGCTTTCCTAGTTTGCTAGTAAAAGGATTCCTACTTTGCTAATAAAAAGATCCCTAGTTTGCCAGGAAGGGGAACCTAGTTTGCCAGTAAAAGGGTTCCAGTAGTTTGCCAGTAAGAGGGTTCCAAGTTTGCTAGTAAGAGGGTTCCCTAGTTTCCCAGTAAAAAGGATCCCTAGTTTGCCAGAAAAGGGGTTCCTAGTTTGCCAGTAAAGGAGTCCCTAGTGTGCGAGCAAAGGGGGCCCTAGTTCGCCAGTAAAGGGACCCCTAGCTTGCCCGAGAAGGGGTTTCCAGTTTTCTAGTAAATAGGATCCCTAGTTTTCTACTAAAGGAGTCCCTAGTTTGCCAATAAAGGAGTTTCTACTTTGTCAGCACAGGGGTCCCTAGTTCGCCAGTAAAGGGACCCCTAGCTTGCCCGAGAAGGGGTTCCTAGTTTTCTAGTAAATAGGGTCCCTAGTTTGCTACTAAAGGAGTCCCTAGTTTGCCAGCAAAGGAGCCTTTAGTTTTCCAATAAAGGAGTCCCTAGTTTGCCAGTAAATGAGTCCCTAGTTTGCCTAGTTTGCAAAGGAATATAACTATGATTTGCTGCTTATGCACGGGCATTCTGTGGACAGACACTGACACGGCAAACAACAAAAAATACAACCACTAACAATAACAAACAATAACATCGATATTTTGACCTTGATAAATGATTCTCAGCAGCTAGGGTTATCCCCTGTTTAAGACCAGTCATTATATATATTTATATATTGTGATATGTAAATGAGCTGTGTTATAATTATTAAGCCCTTAAAGAAAATCAAAATTTGCTAAAATTGCGCTTGACGGCGAAATTATTTTTTGGACTGGCGATGCTCGTCGTAAGGGCATACAGGCCTCGAGTGACGAGTCTTTACATAGATAGACTTCTACCTATACATCCACTAATTGATATATTTATGTAAGTTTTTGGTGTCCGGCAGAAGCAATGATACGAACTTTTAAAAATTAAGTTCTTTCGTATCTGCGGCTCCCGAGGCTATGCTTACAGCGACGGCGAAACGCGTAGCATAACGTAAAAAGGAAAAGACTGATATTTTTCTATCCGACAAAATAAGTTTACATAATTCTATATATGAAAGGTAAAAGCTATGTAAAAGCTATTTTCAATCTATCTACCCATCAATCAATCTATCTATCTATCTATCTATCTATCTATCTATCTATCTATCTATCTATCTATCTATCTATCTATCTA
>JAOBAT010054037.1:0-28766 GCA_026413305.1 Hydrozoanthus tunicans
CGGCAGTCCCTTCCGTTACATTTGATCCCGGTTTGGTAGAAACCTGTAGGACACCTGCGGAGGAAGCAACGGCCTCCACTTCTAGAGCAGATTCGGGTTTGTTGACAGCCTCTCTTACAACAGCGGCAGTCCCTTCCGTTACATTTGATCCCGGTTTGGTAGTAACCTGCAGGACACGAGCGGTAGAAACAACGGCCTCCATTTCTAGAGCAGACTGTGGTTTGTTGGCATCGTCTCTTGCAACAGCGGCAGTCCCTCCCGTTGCATTTGGTTCGGGTTTGATAGTAACCTGCTGGACACCTACGGAAGAAGCAGCGGCCTCCACTTCTAGAGCAGACTGGGGTTTGTTGACAGCCTCTCTTGCAACAGCGGCAGTCCCTTCCATAGCATCGGATTCCGCTTTGGTAGTAACCCGCAGGACACGAGCGGTAGAAGCAACGACCCCCGTTCTTAATGCAGATTGCTGATTGTTGACATCCTCTCTTGCAACAGCGGCAGTCCCTTCCATAGCATTTGATCCCGGTTTGGTAGAAACCTGCAGGACACGTGCGGAAGAAGCAACGCCCTCCATTTCTAAAGCAGACAGTGGTTTGTTTGCAACCCCTTCTGCAACAGCGGCACTCCTTACCTGTGCATTTGGCATTAGTAAGATGAGTCCCAAATGGGCACGATTGGTGAAAGCACCTTCCACCAAACTTTTTGCACTCAGCGGTTGTGATTCCGCAGGGTTTGGTTATTTTGCGGCAACACTTGCAGTTTCCCAAACATTTAGCGTTTGTCTGTGCATACCCGGCGGGACACTTCCCACTGTAGCACAAACCACCTGAGCTCTTGCAAGCTAAGGTGTTGCAGGATCTACAGCATTTGCATTCATTAGAACAGCTTATTCCAGTGAAATAATAGCCTTGGGATGGGCAATTCTTTACGAGACATAAACCGCCCATTTTCTTGCAGGCTGAAACAAGGAAGGAATTCAATTTAGTTGATGGTCAGTTCTCTGATCCAAAGTGTCCAGCACAGAACACAAGTTTGTGGAACACCTTAAGTCGTAAATCAAATTTAATTCTCTCCTGGCGTTCATAGCCTACTTTTAGCCGGTACCTCTTGGAGGGTGCGGCTACACGCAGGCTAATTTTATCACGGCTTTTTAACAGGGACCCGCACTATTAAAGGGGCTGAACCAGGCACTTGTCACCTACACTCAACCTCGGAAGAGACATAACATGAAATAAACGGACCATTCACGTACAAAAATGATTCATGTAACGTATGAATAGAATCATTTATTTCTTCAGAATCATAAGTTTTTGTTGATTTCTGTTTCAAACAGAGGGAAATTATAACGAAACATAATAAACTATAGCTGTAAAAAGAAATGCTAGCCTTAAATACGGTAAGTTTCGACGAGACACGTGTTAGGCTCTAATGAGCGAAACTAAGGGGAGTTGTGACAACTTCGTTGAATAAGGTACAAAATTTTCCCAGAATTTCGACAAAACAAAAGAAAAATGAAACGACAAAAACTTCACTTGTGTTTCTTTTTACCACTAGTCTGTATAGAAGAAACGAATACGAATATTTAAGTTTTAGAGGATATGAATTTCTTTGTTTCTATCGCTCAGAGAGAAGTTGAAACGCCGCTTTGTCCAAAATTTGAAATTTGAAAGCTGTCAGATGTGGGAGGAGCAAGCTCTTTTATAGCGCGGCTCTTTGTTTAAAAGAGCATTTGAAATATCAGTTTTTTTCCTATTCTGAATTTTAAAAGGGCGCCCATAGATATTTATGATCGTCAAAGTTAACCAACTCGTGACTTTTGCTCCTGTAAAATGATGAAGCTTATTAAAATTACGACTTAACTTTGCAAAACGTACTTTTCGTACTTTTAGATAGTCCGGATTTGTACTTTTTAACTCGCTCCCAGGACACATCAAACATTTTTTAATAAACTATCATTTAGATAATAGACAAATTGTAAGTAGAATGTGTAGTCAACTGATTTTCTTTGAAAGCTACCGTAAATTCCGACTTTAAAACCCTGGATAAATGCGGGGGGGGGGGTTTAACGGAATAAAATAATATTTCCGAACGACGAAATAAAATGTATCTGAGAAACAAAGTAAAGCTAGCATACCATTACATTTTGATTTACATTTATAATACATTCATTGTGCGTCACAATAAACGGAAAAGTATTAAAAAACATCTAAATAACCGACTTATGAATGGAACAACTGGAACGGAATAACAGTCATTCAGTTGTATCTATTGCTTTGGACTCTACAGCCACATTTTTATGTCTGTAACGTTTGATGAAAAACTATGATGTTTAAAAAGAAATGCAAAAGGAACACACTTATACAGTAGATGGCTTAATAAGCGAAGGAGGAAGGGGGGGGGGGGGGTTATATCCGGAATAAAATGTTCGTTAGCAAAGGGAATGACCTTTATCCGGGGGGGGGGGCTTTAAAGTGGGATTCTACGGTATTTGAAGTTGTAATTGTATTTTTAGGTTATTGAAAACAAGTTTTATAGATACAGGGTCCCTGTTGGTACCAGTCACCGGCCGGTCTGAATGGGCCATCGCCCTGTGGAAATAAAGTTTCGATCTACAAATGTGTAACACACGTGGTAACCGAGAACATTTGGAAATCCCTTCGCCTGTTGTAATGCTTTTGGTAACTTTCAAAACGTGTATGTTATACTCAGCATTCAAAGCATGAGTTTTCTATATTCCTTAGCTTATCCTTTGTCCAATTAAATTTTAATAAAAAATATTGCTAAAATGACGCAAACCTTTATCATTGACCCAAATCGAACTTCGGCACACCATAGGGCTTGTTACTGAAAAGCAACACAAGAGAAGAATTTATCAGCGAGATCAATGAACCATCTTTTCCTATTTGTCCTGTCACAACTTATATAAGTAAAAATAATAATAGTGTTAAAACAAAATTAATACTAATGGTAACAATAGAAGTAATGATGATATCAATACTACTACCATACTATCACGACTAACACTATACAACGACGACTACTACTACCGTAGAACTCCGGAATTAATATCCTCCCCCCCGACCGAAAATAACTATCACAATCGCAACTACAGTGTATAGTATAACAATCACACTAACTTGATATAAATGGTCGTTTTAAAATATAACTTGCCTTGGTGCGTGTTTAGCTTTCGAGAATCGAACCACGAAGTTTGATCATGAACATTATTGTGCATTGGCTTTTAACGTTGATTTTTCTGTTCGGGTAGCTACAGATTGTTTAGAAATAAAAGCTTAAATTCCTGGAAATAGAATTCACTGAAACAGTGGTAGTAATACTTAGTTATAGAGTACTAGCAGTAATACCGAAGAAGTTACGGCCTCTGTTTCTTCCGAATTTTGCCGGCAAAAGGAGCCGTTACTTTCGCGTGGGCGTTTCTTTTGGGATTTAGTAGGAGCGCAAAAAGTAACGTGATTCTAGACCAAACTCAACACTACTATTAATAAAACCCAATACTATGATTAACACTGATACACATATTCATACTTACAATTTACCAATATTATTAATTACTAATACTGTTACTAATACTTATTTTAGTATCAATATTAATTGAACATTTCGGGAAAGATCGTGGCCTGTAAATTTACTCACAGTTCTTAGCGCATGAAAAACCTAAACTTGCTTATAAAAACGCACAAAGAGAATTTATAAACATGTAAAATTTGACATTCAAAGTGTTGTTAGTGCAAGGAAGATTTTCACCAATTTTGGTTTCCTTGAGTCTCGTTTAGCGGTGACAGTTGCAAGGCATTGTGGTAAACGATGAATAACACTTTTCGCTCGCTCTGATTGGTTCATTGGCAAGTGAATATCCTGCATTAGCATATACCCAACCAGCGAATAGTGTTTTTCGCGCGCTCTGATTGGTTCCATTGGTTCCAGGATATTCACTGATTAGCGATCGAGAAAAAAAAACATGGCGTCGCACTTCCGAAACATGTCAGCGAAGCTGAAATTTTGGAAACAAGTGATGCAGCTGTTCCCGATAACACAAAAAATCCACCTGCAGAGTTTGGTAGTAATGTGTTTCGAGGAAAATTTTAACAAATGTTCCACTTATGAAAAACGTTTTCAAAAGTAAAATATCAAAGTGCCACAACTGAGTTGCCGGCGCGGCGTTACGAAGCTGTTTACAATTTTCATGTGTATCTAAATACAAAAATTATCAACTACAAGATACATAGAAAAACAAAAACAGTTCCTTTTGTAGAGTGATTTTAACAGCGAGGTAGGTTTTTAACAGAAATAGAAGAATTGTCCAAGGGCGAACTCAACAAAACTTTTCAAGCTAAGGTTTTATCTCTGCAAGAAGGAAAAAGCTAGGGAGCACAATTTACTTTTACTACTCTAGTACCAAAAAATTATTTGAGCCATAATCGGAAGTTCATACTATTAAAAACTCGTCAAACAAGACTTTCAACTGTTTTGTAAAAACGCTGAGCAGAAAGGTTGAAATCGCACCAACAGTTAATAAAAGGCCGCTCACAATGGAAACTCAGTTGAGAGCCGTTGTAATGAAGCCGGCGAGCATGCACTCTTCAGCCTAACAACTGCAGCAAACAGCTTGGTTCAAAAAACCCGTTTCTCGGCCTTCGGAGACTTTAGAAGCTGACAGCCATGAAGAAGTATATGCATGTAAAACGACAGACCATATTATCGGAGTGAATGATGGCTATCAAACTTCTTCGTGGTCTCGTTCATGGCGGTACCAGCACGTTTTAAGCTGTCAGTTCACCTTCAATTTCAATTCTGGCTCCACAACGAAAAGTAAATTCTGACTTTATCTTGATTTTGGCTCTTTGTCTTCCGTTTGTCAGAACACAAGGAACATAGTTTTGTAAATTTCAAACTCTGAACACTGAAGTTTGAACAAAGCAGCGAACGAAGTTGACAACATGTTGATTTTCGTTCTTGGCTTAAGTCTCGTGTGTCTTGCGATATGCGCGCGGAAGCTTGGTTAAACGAATTTTTATTTATTCATTTTTTTTAAAAAAAAAACAATTTCTCACTGATTCGCTGGTTGGTTATATGCTTACGCATTTACTCACCTCCACTTCGGTGAATAATTACTCACTATTCATTTTTTGTCATTCATCCGTGAGAAGAGAAAAAATGGCGTTTTGCTTCTGTTTCCGCAAATTATGAAAATACTTTTATAACGGACCATTTCTTCAAAATAAGATAATATATTTCTCTCTAGTTCACTCATTCATTAAGAAATTTCTGTTTTTAAATTTAAGAAAAAAATTCAATGTGAGGAACATTGAAAGTGAAAAGGTTTTCTTTGCTTTTGTATTTTATTTCTGTGATTTCTAGAGTTTAACTGCTTTTACTTTAAAACTATGTTGTATACAGTTTGATATGTTCTCAGTATGAATATTTAAACATTGTGGCGTGGGAAATGTGAAGGACTGCATATACTGATAGCAAGCTTACTCCCGCTCGGGGCAGTTTTCTTCCTCGGTTTTTCTTATACTTGCCTTTGCAATTTGGTTAATCAAAGCATGTCAGAGTTTCACCCCTCCGAAGATAATCACATTGGTCAAAACATGCAATTTGCCCCTTTTAGTATACTTAAATGACACTAAAAACAGCACTAGTTCTTGTACTTAGCTAACACCGACACAAACGTTAACACTAATAAAATAACACTGATGTAGATGTACCAATGACAGCTACACTCACCTTGACTAGAAGTTTTGCTGACTGCCACAAGCACAAGGAACAGCACCCCGGCTACGGAGGCATTCATTTTGAAAACTGCTGCAATAAAGATAGAACAGACAGAAACTTGCTTTATTTTGTCATCAGAAAAAGTGCAAGGCTGATTACCCAAAATATTAAACATGTCAGTGAAAAGACGCGATTAGGAGATCAGGTACACGCTTTTTTCCTTTTTTTTTTATAAGAACAAATTTATAAGGACAACGAGGCTCAGATTGGCCAAAATTTAAGAAAAATTCAGAAACAAGCTGAAGCTCGGGGCTCGATTGAGCATTTCTGTTTTTACAAAAAATGATTCGCAATTTTTTCTTCTTTTAATCATTATCATTGCTTCAAATAAGACACTACCCTGAATGTTGTTCCTTACAATCGTTGTAAACATGCATACAGCATACTTCATAGGGAAATAGACAAGCTTTTGTAGTAAAAGAATGATCAACGCAAAATAACAAAAAACTTCATTTTTTTCGATTTACACCACACAGAAATAAGAACAAATTAAAAACAATTTGAGGCTCAAATGGCCAAAAAATTAAACATCAGCTTCGGCCAAATTTACTGGTTCTTATAAAAAAAAGCGTTCAAAGCCAGATATTACAGTGCCAGACAACTTTCGTCCTGACTCGTCAGTGACACGTAGCGATGTGATACATACACCTGAAAGAGTTCTATTGTATTTATTAGGCTCAAATGCTGTAACTCAATCCTCACCTTTATCGCGCCACCCCCAAACCACGGGTACACGTGAACACTAGCGTGTTAACAAGTGAACAGAAGAGAAAGAGGTGGACTTTATCGTATCCCTCTGGACACTGACTTATTTAAATAAAACTATGGTTTGAGAAAACAAACCTGTAGAATGCAACTACAGTTTGACAGAAAACAAACCAGTACTAGTGAAGAGCGCTAGAACATGGCCAAACCATGCAATAAGATGTAAATTGAAAATGAATTTCGAATCTTAGAAGACCTTTGGTTCGAAAATATTGGTACAAAGATAAAATATATAATATTGTCAGGGTAGTCCCTTCAGTTTCTATTTTCTTCTATGAAAAGCTTTGGCTAGATAATCAAATTTATTAGGTACTAATGAAATACAAGGAATCTTCCTTTTACTAAAAGCACGCAGTGAAGATACTATTTTTATCACGTGTGAGGGTAGTTGTGTCTCCATGGTTACTAACATGGTTAGCCAATTACAAGAGAGCTTACTTCTCAGGCGCGCGGCCGGCCAAAAGAGTTATTAGGGAGATTTAGCACCGCGTATACGCGAGACGCGAACGTGAAATGTGGTCACGTCAGCATGATTTCCCTGCGTTTGCCGTTTCACGTTTGCGTACGTACGCCAAGGGTTTTCGCGTTTGATATTTACAGGAGATTTTTGATCTTTTTTCAAGCATAAAAAGTCGTAAAAAAGGTAAAGGGATGTTATGAGTTAGCTAAATTGAAGAAACAACACAACAAATTGTTCAGATAGTGCCAATTGGCAATTTTCATCAACAGGAACCAAGCAGTTGTTAATTGTCCCATACAAAGAGCAAAAAAAATTTTTCTTTGCTATTATGTACCTTCTGAAAAAAATTTTGATTGCACTGAATTTCCTTGACATTAGTTTCAAGTCTAATTCGAGTCGCTCGTGTGTTTTCGCTTGAAGCCACGTCAACATGAAGCTAAAACCAAGAAAACAAGACAAAAATAGGGCAAACGTCAGACGGCAAATTGACGTTTGCCGCCTCACGTATACGCGGTGCTAAATCTCACTATTTTAATGAGATAAACGACACTTTTCTTCTTTTGAGTGAACTTTTCTAAGGCTCTGTTTACATGATGTGAGCTAGTCCTACTAGCCCTACCAACAGGGCTGAAGGGTAGCGTCAGTTTCCATGGGGAGGGCTGGCCCTTTAGGGCTGAGTGAAGTACAAGCGTAGTTGCTGAGCAACTAAAAAACTGGTAATCAAAACGGCAGACAGAACGCGCTGTAGCGACAAACTTAACTTTATTGTCTCTGTTACTACTTTTTGCAGCATTTCAGTGTTGCATATGGGAACGATTGTTCACGCTTTGATACTTAATAAGGCGGGTCAGTACTTTTGAATTTTTACTATAGCTCAGAAGTTCTGATCCACAGTATGAGAAAAACTAAATGATAATTAGTGTAATCTTTTGTGTGAAGGTAATAGTGCCTATATTGACAACCTAACTCAAGGCACTTAAAAATATCAAAAGCCTTTTTATGTCATACGATTGCACGCATGTGCAATGGATGACATATTGTGCGGGGGCGATTTCACTCACTCACTCACTCCGCTGTTAGCTCGATTCACCCAAATATGGGGTAAAATTCCATACATATATTTTAAATCATACTTGGTTCTAATATAGCTAGAAATGGCCATAATTCTAGACGAAGTTTTTCATTGTGGTCTATGAAATATGCATCAGAGAGCAATGACTGAAAGGACAGGCGTTGTTGATAATCTATTCAGTCTAAAGAAAGTTTAATCGATAATCCCGATCTTATTCTTCTCGCTTTAAAGACAGGCAAATATGTCTGAACCAAACTATTAAAGAAGTAAGGAGCCACATAGTAAAAATTCGGATGACAAAGCTCATAACTGAGCCCATTGATTTACTAGTTTCAATGCTTTTTGGACTACCGGTTAGTTTGGGAGTAAATCTACACCATTAACTGTACTACCGAACTTGGTTTAACGATCTAGTATCATACACAATATCACTATTTTTCAAAACAATCCAATGAGCTCATGCGTAAAAAAGGGGCTTTTATAATTGAAATTGTCGCCTTATACTGTTTGTTACTCTCTAAATTGCTTTGCAACAGGAAAAAGACTTCACTACTTGCGCGTCATATATTCATTTTCTTTCATTTTTTATGTCATTGCGCTGGCAAAAATACACATGTTTGGCGAAACTTTGCTGGAAAAAACTTTGCGCGCGCTGATGACAAACCGGTTTTTTTTTAAAGTGGCTTGAACGATTGCTCATAAAACTTACATGTATAGCAGGTCAAAGTAAGATCGAGAGAAAGAAGCCTAGAGCGAAATGCGGCTTCTTAACAATAAAATGATGTATCGGCTTGTCTGTTGAGTTCATGGTAGAAAGTTTCGTCATATATACTGTAACGTTCAGCTCAGTAATAGCCTAGAACATTATGCTGTCCATTTCAAAGCTAAAGTTAAATCCTTTCTCGAGCATAAATGGCTAAAAGAGGCCGGCGCTTATCTCCGGTTTCTGTTAAACGGATGAGAGTCTTTGACTCACCCTGGACAGAACACTAATCTATCGCAGGTTAGCTCCCAGCAGAACTGGTACTCATTTATACAGCTGAGTCGACTGGAACAAAGTCAGGTATAGTGTCTCGTTCACGGAAACAACGCCGTGGTCTGACCGGGGCTCGAACTAGAATTCTAGGATCACGCGGAGTTGAACACGCTAACCGCTCGGCCGCTGCGCCACCGCCCATTTCAAAGCGGAAGAGAATTGACAAGTCATCTAGATAATACAGTTCTTCTAGAAAGAGCCACGACTTCACTCACTGTCGGTAACGAACTCGGGCGAAAAAAATAAAGTTGAACGTTTCAGAAGTGCTGTCATAAGTCCGATTTTGCTACTTGCCTATAATATTACACGCTTTTTTCACACAAACAAACTTTATTAGTTAAGAAATCTAAGAACAACCAGCACACATTAAGAACGATATGATTTCATGATTCGTGATCAATCACCAGGCTAAAATTTTGATCTGACAATTTTAAGAATTTAATTTGATACAAATTGAGGCTTTTTATTTGGAAATAAGAACAATATGAGCGACATTAAAACCGAGGCTCAAACTAAAGTTTAATTTTGGTTTCGGTTGCACGGATGATACCGGGACTAGATTTCAAGGCCCACTGCCAAAATTTTAGAAGCACAGCTTAGGATTCTGAGAGCAAGAAAATTGTTGTTAATCAGCAAGTAAGTGTCCTTTATATTTTTTTAATCCTTTGTTTGTTTCTTTCAGACTCTTACTGAAAGTAGTACACGCTTTTTTCTAAGAACCAGTAAATTTAACTGAAGCTCATTGCTCTTAATTTTTTGGCGATTTGAGCCTAAAGTTGTTCTTAATTTGTTCTTATTTCTATGCATGTTTAAATCGAAGAAAATCTAAGCCAAAAGTGTTGCATTATTTATGACTATATTGGAATCGAAAACGAATTTGGTCAATTTGTCTCTGCAAATTGATTGTGGGTTCGCCGACATATTTCCACGAGACGATATCCAGTGAATAAACTGCGAAGCATTTCTTGTTTATTCTTTTATGTTCATTTGAAGATCGAAGCTCAGTAAGTTTTCAAAAAAAAAGCTATCGAGCCCCGAGCCTCAGCTTGTTCTTAAATTGTTCTTAAGTGTTGCCAATCTGAGCCTCGTTCTTATAAAGTTGTCCATATAAAAAGCGTGTAGTTTCAAAATGTGGTGTGTTTTTTGTTTGGAACCTTGTGCATGTTAATTTCGCATTTCTTTCACTTGCAAGACAGCTGTTTGTTGCAAGTCAGTAAAACTTAAGAACTGTCAAGTAAGGGAGGAACAGCTCTATTTCAAAACTGAGCTTCAGCTTTTTTAGGCGAACGAGTGCGATCGTACATGATTTTAGAAGCGCACAATCAAGATATCAAGTCGCTCATCCGACCAGTTGCAATTAGTCGTAAATTTTGAGCTCTAGAAATTGCCAAAAAGTGTAACAAAAGGCCAGCCTCAGCCGAAAAGTTCTGTTTCTTATAAAAAAAAAAAAGTTTGTACGCCATTCTTTTACCCGATATCGTCGGGTGCAATGCTGTATCTATATTGAGTGAGGTAATCCATGAGTGCCGCATGCGGAATAAACAGTGCAGCGGATCATTGACTTCTTTCATCAACAAAAAACTGTATAGTTCTGTTTGAGTAAAAACGTATTAAAATTGGAGTGCCATAGGCTGAAATGAATTCTTTGACAAAAACAACAAAAATGATGAAGAGACGTCGAAACGTAATTTGTATGTTTTATAAACTTAAACGCGTGAAAACCGTAAAACTTTTTTTATAGATACTAACTTTTTTTATCATGTTTTATCCACGCGAAAGCCTAAAAATTAGTGTTAACAAAAAACGGTATAAGTTTGATATGATACTGTGGGGAGTATCACGCCGATCCTACAGTAATATAACTTGATGGGTAAAAAATAAACGAAAACATTTCACTGGCACGCTCAACAAAGCAAAACTAAATGACCACAGCCCGGTTGTTTAAATACCAATTAGCCGAAACCATGCATGCAGGATTAACATTTTAACCAATATCATGTTTTTTCATGATCTGTTAAATGACTTAGCTTGAAAAGTTTTAGTTAACATGCAATTCGTCATGTTTTGAAATTCTGAGCAGTGTCCATAAGCAAAACTTTCATTATAAATATATGACTCTTTTTTCTTAACAATGAGTTGAAATTAACCGGCTTTTGAACAACCAGACCCAGTATTGTTCACTTGAAATTTCAGTACAAAGCGAAACAAATAGCTGGAAAAAACTATTAATATTTTTATTTATTTTGTCTTAACTCAGTGATGAAATTAACCGGCTTTTGAACAACCAGGCCCATTAGTGTGCACTTGAAATTTCAGTACAAAGCGAAACAAACAGCTGGAAAAAACTCAGAGAAAGACACAAAGTACCTACAGAGAAATCATTTAAAGGGAAAAAATCTCAAATCAAGCACTTTACCTTTTTCGTGTTTCCCTTCTGGTAACTTCTCTCACAAACTCAATTCGTGGTACTCAACTGCTGGACATCCACGGGCCTAACTATACTGAGCGGAGGTACGCTTTTATATAGCTGCATTGCATGCACATCCTGTCGGGTTTTGCTTCAATGATTTATCGTTGCAAATAAACAGGAAAAAACTTTAGATCAATTGTTTCCGTCCTTATTAACACTTTAAGTACGTATTTGTGTTTCTAACACGCACAACATTGTACTATCTCAGTATTCTAGAACAAAAAGCAAAATTGCTGTTCCTAAGGACTCCCTGATTGCAAAAAAAAGTGTTTCGGGGCCTCTTAGATAATAAGACAATCACCCCTTGGTGAACATATCAAAACAATCAAAAAGCTCTTAGCAGCAAGTTTAGTAGACAGCAATTCTTTACTTCACACTTCTGCTGTCTCAGATAGGTCTTTTTTGTCTCCGGTGCTAATGTAGCAAGTTGTCCAAAAACTAACGAATATAAAAAGTTATTTAGATAACAAACGCATGTTTACTTATATAATATTAGTTACTAAGCGGGAAAAGTTATTTTAGGAAAGAAAAATCTTATCAGGATCATAAGCGAAGGGGCGCGAGACCGCAGTCTAATGCTATCTCCACTGCTTCTTTCCCATTGCTTTCGATAATATTCGTTTATTAATGTAACGGAAAAACATGAAAACGTCTGGTATCGGTTGGCGCCATTTAGCATAAAGAACTACCTTCCTTCTTGATAAAACTTAGGTTTTGATATAGAGAGTTAGTTTGGGGGCTGTTATCATAAACGAAATTAATCTTAATTGTTCTTGAAAAAGCCTTTGTCCTACTTACGCACTTTTACATACGTCAAACGCAAATTGATCTAGCATTGTGAAATGAAACGAAACAAAACGAACAAATTGTTTGAAAAGTTCCGTGTGAAAAACCCAACCAACGATGATGGAATTCGACTGTTTTAGCGAGTTTTCATCAAACTTTCAGATACCGTATAGAGGCGTTTGTGTGTATTTTATTTCAATACTCAATTATTAAATCAGGGATATCAGAATTAGTTTGTCTCAAAATAATTGTTGCTTCCTTCTAATCACATTTGCAGCGTCCGTAATTCTTCACAATTGTATGTATGTGTGTTGGTAAGATGTCTGTCTGACAAAGCTCGATTGCGGGGTTGAAAATTTTTGCGGCCTTCTTTCGCCACAACGTCCGTGGCCAGGGGGCTTTAAGCCGTTGGTCTATAGTCTCTCGTCTTCTAGCGGGGGGACTAGAAAAAACAAACACTGATCAAGAAGAGGCAGAGTTTAGACTCGATACTGTGGTCTGTCCTTTAGAATAAACAGACTGCTTTTAAACGAGAATTCCTTGATGTTACGCCGATTTCTAAACAAACTAAATTAATAACCTGACTATATAAGAATAAAATAAATAGTAATGTACTCAACAAGACTGACGCAGGTAACTAGCTTTAAAAATAGCTGTCCTTGAGTGCGCTTGCGAGTAAGCAAAACATGTACACCTACTCAGTTTCGATCAGCTTTTAAAATTATTGACATCAGTTATCTAGGGAGCTTTAAGGCCGTGCTTAAAATGCATACGAAGAAAAAAAGCTTCAGTGCATAGACCTTGCAAAATGAGGAAATTAGAGGTGAAAAATTTTTTGTCAAAATTTGTTATAGTTCTTGAGATATTAACATTTTAAGTCTTCAACTCAGTAATAATGTCATGTTTGGTTCCGACAAATTTGCATTTATTTTAAATCTGCTGCCAATCCATAACCTTTGGATGAATTCGAGCCAAACTTGGACTGATCGTCTATCTACCTCGAGATACATCAGCAGCCCAATTTTGGCTTAAATACATTCAAAGGTTATGGACTTGCAGCCGGTTTTTTAAAAAATGCAAACTTGTCGGAACCACTCGTGACGTCATCAGTTGAAAACTTTAAGTGTTAATATCTCAAGAAATATAAAAAAATTCAAACAAAGTTTCTTCACCACGTTGTCCATTGAGCGAGGTCTATCCAATGAGGTTATTAAATTTTTAACTTCATATGTACTTTAAGTCTACGTGTCCACCATCTTGATTTCGAATTAACGAGGAAAAATAGAGACTGCTCATACAGTCTATTTAGTGTTAACGAGTGAATAACTCTTCGTCGAAGCAAAGTGAGAGTAAAGACTGACCGCGACTTCGTCTTAACTCAATCAGGTTAGAACTAAACGATACAAGCTGGTTCTTTTAAAGCAAACGCATTCGAAACGCGTTTTTAGCTAAAACATATCTAAAATGATAAGAATTTCCGTTGATGAAAGTGTTCGGAAGTCACGGGCAATTTGGACAAGGGGTCGCGCCGACACACTGACAACAGCCAACAAATTAAACTCTTAAAAGTGACTTGTTGATAATTCGGGAAAATTATTCAAATTCTTATTTGAAAAAATATGTTTTGAACTTGGCCTTAAAGGTTTTAATAGATTTGATGGCCATTGGAAAGCTGTTCAAGACAGTTGGACCGGCCACCGCAATTGACAGGTCTCCAAAGATCTTTCGATATGTCCGTGGAGCTTGCAGCAATCGCTGGTTATTGCAGCATAAGGCACGGACAGTTCAGTACAGTCCCTCAGTCTTAGTTTGTAGTAGTTCTATGAAGTGGGATGGCGCTTTGCCAAAGACGAGAAGTGCAACCTTATAGTTGATGTGGTGCGGCACAGGAAGCCAGTGGAGTTCCTTTTAATTATACTATAGGGTGATGTGGGCGTAGCGAGAAATACACACAATTTTTACAAGAACAACGAGGCTCAGCTAGATTGGCCAAAATATAAGAACAATTCAAGAACAAGCTTAGGCTCGGGCTCGTTAAGTATTTTGAAACTTTACCGAGCTTCGACATTTAACTTACAGCAATTTTACGGAAATGATTTACAGTTTCGCTCTTTTCATCAATCATTGCTTCAAATTATTCGCAGTACGCGTATATATACTTGCCCCGAAGTTAGTCCTTACAATTTGTTTCTCAATACATGTATTGCAATACCTTAGGTTATTTAGAAACAAGAACAATTTAAGAACAATTTGAGGCTCAAATCGCCGAAAAATTAAGAACGAGCCTTGGAAAAATTTTACTGGTTCTTAAGAAAAAAGCGTGTATAGCAGGTGACTCGCGCAGCAACGTTCAATAATTAGCTGATTTTTCGGATTTTTCGATTTTTAAGCATTATTCAATGTGAGAGGTCACGATAGCGTGCATTGGGGTTAAAGACGAGAAGTGCAATCTTATATAGTTGATGTGGTACGGTGGAGTGCCTTTTAATTATACAAGGGTGATGTGTGTGAGCAGATTTTTCGGATTCTTCGATTTTTAAGCAGAGAGCTGCAGTAATCATTGTGAGAGGTCACGATAATGTGCATTGGATTTTCTGTACATGTGGCATTCTCAGATAAAAAGTTTCTGATCTGTTTAAATTTGTATAAACCTCGGAAACCTTTACCGCATACGTGCATGTTCGATGTGTACAGTTTAGTGATTTATTACCAATGAATATATTTATAAATACTGAATTACTAAGATCTTATTTAAGTCTTAACTACATCGTGTTTTTGTAAGAACGTCTGCTGAGGTAGAATGTTCTTTTAAATTTTTAAGGATTTCATTTTCAAACGTTAATAAACACAGTTGTTAATTATTGGGTGTGCAGATGTTTTATTTATTCATTCGTGTATACAAAACAACCGGAACTAAAGATGGTTTATTGAACAGGGGACTACACGCTTTTTTTCAAGAACCAGTAAATTTGGCCAAGGCTCATTGTTCCTAATTTTTTGGCGATTTGAGCCTCAAATTGTTCTTAATTTGTTATTATGTCTAAGTGTCTCAGTTTAAAACGAAAAAAAAAAGTCTAAGGTACTGCAATACATGTATTTTTAAACGGATTGCTTGGCGAGTGTATTCTTGATCAATTCACCCCCTGATTCATTTTCCCGAGACAATTTCCAGTGACTATCCCAGGATTGGTTTCATATTCAAACTCTTACCTTGGTAAAACTAAGTTACGTCTGTTGATTTTCTCAGAACTCCGCTATATTAGCGATATTACCCTCAGTTTCTGCGAAAAATTGCGAATCATTTTTTGTAAAGCTAAAAAAAATTGCTCAATCGAGCCCCGAGCCTCATCTTGTTCTTAAATTGTTCTTAAATTTTGGCCAATCTGAGCCTCGTTGTTCTTATAAAGCTGAGCGTGTAGCTGGTCAATGTAGTACTTTGAAGAAAGCAACTTGTCTCACTGATATTATATACTAGATATGTTTTGAACAAAGTGCTTCCGGTGTTTTGTATTACACCTCAATAGATTCGAACAAGCAACCAATATAATATATCATGTAATCATTTGACCGTTTCATTCTGAATTCGTAAGGCCTTATATTCGGTTGACTGACTAACTCAATACAGCTTAGGGTTATACAGGCTTCGATAACAGTTAATAAAATTCCACCAGTTTCTCAATAAAGTTTTATTCCTTCACTTTTTTTTCTTTATATATAGGAATCTTTTCTGTAAGAACGCCAGGCAGAAAATGGGCCAAAATTTAAAAACATGCAAAGAGAGGCTGAAGATGTTAATGGCCGAGAACTCTTGTCGTTTTGATTTGGTTAACTATACAAAATCCGGCATGGAATTGACAAACAGTCTTTGTTCGCAACTAGAGTACAATACACGCTATTTTTTTCTTTTCAGTGTAAGAACAACTTTACGAGGCTCAAACTCGCCAAAGTTTAAGAAAAACTTAATAACAAGCTGAGGCTCAGGCCTGATAATTATTTTTCTTTAACTTTATACTTTACACGCATATTTACCCTGAAGTTTTCCAATACAATCATTTCATTACACCCATTTGGCTTAGTTTTTATTCGATTTAAATCATACATAGATCAAAATAAGACAATTTAAGAACAATTTGAGCTGGCTCGAATCGCAATGAGCGTCGGCCAAATATACTGGTTCTTAATCAGTGTTTAAAAGCGGCGTGTACTCGGAAATTTTAGAAGAACCACACATTCTTCCTACTACTCTATCTCTTTATATGTCATATACTTTTATACAAAAACTAATATTCAGCCTTGGCCAAAAATAAGACGCCCTTGAGAAAAAAGTGTGTAGCCGGATTGGTTAGATATGTCCACCGGTTTTACTCACGGCATGTCCAGACCCTGGCTGTTCAAAGGCCGACTTGCTCTTATCCATAAGGATTAATCATTTCCAAATTAAAGCTCAAACCATTTATCTTTCTGCCAGTGTGTAAACAAGAACTTTGGTCAAAAGACAGTTTTTCCCCGTGGAAAATCTAAAAAAAGTTTGGAAAGAACTGTAAAACCTTTCCTAGAGAAGAAACTACCGAAGTGCCTCATGCCTTTATCTTAACCGGCCGAGCTTTTGAACAGCCCCATTCAAGCTTACTAGCTATTCCTGTAGGTCATATCTGTAACTACCGTACACGTGAAATATCCCACTTCGAACTGAAAAGATGCCGGATCAGACATTTCAAGCCTGTTGCCTGCTTCTGAACGCAAAACAGTTAACCAAGAACTGCATTGCGTGTGCTCCATTGTTTGAACCAAAGCAGAAAGGCACAAGCCCACAGATCAAATGCGGGTTGGAAAGTATAGATTCAGATGTTAATGTTCTGCTGGTGAGCTGTGCAGATGATCGATCGGGGGTGGAAGCGGAATCTTCAAACAATCTTAAATCATGAATCACGGCTAAAAAATGTGAAGGAATCATGAATCACATCATCTCGCAGGCTGTGAATCATTAATCATGGACAAAAAATAAATTAATCATGAATTGAAATTCTATAAATGAATCATGAATCATTTGTCGAAAAATATCTGGGAATCACGAATTATCATATTGAAAAGATTCCGCTTCCACCCCGAAGATGATAAAAAGCCGGGGTGCCAGAATGGGCTGAAAGAATCAAATGCTATAAAAAATGTGAAAAGGCTTCATTTTTTTACTATAAATTTGCTTGATAAAGCTGGTTCTAGACCATTTGTATCAATTATTGTCTTAGTTTAATCCTTCAAGACCGGGAAAAACTAAAGAATATTTTTTTTCTAGGTCAGTGATAACCTGAAAACCGTTTCAAGAAAGCAACTAGAATTGAGTTGTCTTGTACCATGCGAATGAAGATCGTGATGGCATTTCAAATAGATATAAACTTGTTTTCTTTTAGTTCTTTGAAACTCAAACCCATGAATTAAGGATAGAAAAACATTCTTGCATGTTCTACTTTTGTACATGCCGATCACGTACGACCATATATATTGTTCATTACTAAAACGGCTAACGCGAAGTAATATGTTTGATATTGTTATGGAACAAAATTTCACCTTTAATGTTTTTATTTCACGGATATTTTTATGACACAAGAAGCAACTTAAAATCAATGTTTTGGTCTTTTCTAATATTTTCTACAGGTTAAAGTTTACACGTTTTAATATGCAACGCAATCAAGTTAGGATACGTCCGAGTAAATAACTAAAGTTCAAATTGTATTAACAATTTGAACTTTAATTATTTATGATTAAAATCATTTAGAGTTTTCCTTAGCTATGACGTCGCAGTTACGGATCTGTAAATGTCAATTATTAAGTAGTTGTAAAAGAGCTAATTTTCAGTAAGAGTTAATACATCTTTCCAGAGTTTCAGTTAAGATAAATCGCTTTTCAGTTTGTATCTAGTTAACAACCCAAAGTTTAAGTAGCAATGTTATTTGCATAGCTTTGAACAACGCTATTGTCAATCTTTTCACAAAGGAGCTGACGCAAGAGTTTGTGTTCACCTGGCGTAGCAAATACGTGTTATACGATAGCAAGTTCTACCAGAATGTACCTGAACAGTTATGAGTATGAATATAGGAGCCTTAGCTAGCGTAAATCGGACTTGTCGGGACTTGATGATTAGTCAACTTGTTATTTGACTCAGAAGTGCTTAATCAAGAATAAAGGACTTTTGTGGACAATCCTCTGGTGTTCTTCCTGTTTGGGTTGACTTGGTAATCCCGAGTACAATATGTACCCTTTCAGCATTTGTTTGCGCCTATTTATTCAGGACAGAGCTGTCGATTTTCAAGTAATTCCACATCAGCAGCTAGCTGATCATTTCCCAGTAAACAACGAAGACAAAATACAGTTAACAGTATGCATGCGTGACTCAAAATCCTATATCAGAATTTTAAAGGGTTATATCCTGTTTGTCGCGTTGTTTTTGGTTCTACTGTTTGTCAGTAGTACTCTACTCAATTTGAGTGCTTTCGAGAACGTGTGCGTAAAAAATTTAAGGAAAAAAAACTGAGTTAATCAGTACCCCAGCCTTTCGTCCGTGTACACGGCTCAAACTAAAAAATTTTTGGAATTTTTATTTTGTTTCTAGTTCAGTAATCGTCATATAACGAAATAAAATTGCTAAGCAACCCAGCTGTCATTTAATTCCCACGACCAAACTCCCACCCGACCCTGTGGCGCATTTGGTAAGAGCGACGCAGAAGGACAACACAATTCGGCCATTACAGCCAGTATTTTAAGAACATAAAACGAATGTTAGCACAAAATAGAAACACGCCTTAGGCAAAATGACCGAACGCCAGGCGTGAACCGCTATGGGCACCTTTGCGTCATTATCGCATTTGTATCTCACAACTTTGAATAAACCGTTGAGTGTTTACGTATTAATCCAAGAGATTAGACGATTTTCGTTTAATTTGTAAAGAAACACGCCAAAAATTAGCAGGTGTATAAGATTAGAGTTGCCCTTGGCTGTCTGAAAAGCCGATATTTGAAAAAAAATATCGATAAACCTAAAATTACTTCGCTCATCTGCTTTCTATAATTTATGTCCCGAAACTCCGAATCATTCTTATTCATTCTGTATTGTTAAGTTCAGTAAAATTTAAAAAATAGCTATGGAACCCAAGCTAAACTGAGCCTCGTTGTTCTTATTAAGTTGTTTTTATAAAAACTGCGTGTATTAATAAAATAAAGTAATTTTAAACCTCGAAAACTGAACGTTCTATAGCAACGCATGTAATGGCGGTATTGTTATTTTTTATAGTCAGTCAAACCATAGTTAATATATTAACTATAGTCAAACTGCAAACATTTTTGTTCGTGAAAAAATCCTTTTCCACAATTCATCGACACTATCAACGTGAGGTATCCTGTTGCTTGATATTGCAGCATATTTTAGTCAACAACAGTCAATACTACAAGATATTGCCCTTTAAACATATCCGCTTCGCATTTTAATTTCGAGAAAGCAAACAACTTTAAAAAGTGCTTATAATGCAAATCAAACAATATTCCTATAGATCTTCAGATTCATTGAGCTGTTTTTCAATTCATGCTACCCCTAGATTATGGGGATGTAGCCGTCGAGGACGGCAGTAGGGAGTTTAAGGTTTACGCACGTCATCATCGACGACGAAGGACTACAAGAAACACACTTCTTGTTTGGCCTTATGATCACGTATGGCTAGTTTGCTTTCTCTTTTGTCGGAGTTTCGCATTGTGAAAAGAAAAGGATTAAAGTGATTGTTTTAAAGGTAAAAGAAGATAAACATAATTTTCTCTAGGTCGTTCTCGTAGTCGCGAAAACTTCAAAACTGAGCGTTTCACGTTGGAATTTTGAAGTCGACAGTGTGCTGGTGGCGCGCACGGTGCAGTCCAACGTGCAGCTATTGTATTTACCATTGTTTTCTGCCGTCGTCGTCGACGTCGGCGTACTCCCTAGTAGGGAGTTTAAGATTTAGGGACGGCAACATCGACGACGGCAGCCTACAAAAAAACACACTTCTTGCTTGCCCTTTTCGATCACGTATATATGCATGGCTAGTTTGCTTTCTCTTATATCCGAGTTACGCTTCGTGAATAAGAAGGATGAAAGTGATTGTTTTAGAGGTAAAAGAAGATAAATATAATTTTCTCTAGGTCGTTCTCGTAGTCGCAAAAACTTCAAAACTGAGCGTTTCACGTTGGAATTTTGAAGTCGACGACGTGCAGGTGGCGCGCGCGGTGCAGTCCAACGTGCAGCTATTGTATTCACTATTATTTTCTCCCTAGTATCGCGATGACGGCTCACAAAGAGCGACTTCTTGTTTGCCCTTTTAGATTACGTATGGCAAGTTTGTTTTCTCTTTTGTACGAGTTACACCTTGTGCAGGACTTGGTGAATGCGGGTGAAGGGGGAGAGGGGAGATGGGGTTGGGAGTTGGGTCGGATTTAGTTTCTTGACTTGCACGTGAATTGGATTAAAGTGAGGGAGAATTGCGCAGAACCGTCAACCTCACTCTCTCCTCCTGAGATATCTGGACCCAGCAGCAGGACATAGTCGAGGGGAGTCAGGATGGCCGAGCGGTTAACGTTCGTGCCTCCCACCACTGTGGACCTGGGATCGAGTCCTGGTTTCCGCATGTGGGCTGAGATTTGTCGATCTGACTCCGAGGGTTTTTCTCCGGGCTCTCCGGTTCTCCTCCCTCAACAAAATTGACACCCAGCTAATTCTATCTGTCTGTGGAGCTGTGCTCCGAGGTCATGCATGGGTCGTATAGCGGCAGCAATATGCGCCTTAACATGCTTTCGGTCCGAGCTGCGTCCTTCGCAATTCAGTCCATGACTGCAAGTAAGGGCGATTAGCTCGCTAGATATTATTATATTATTACTATTATTATTATTATTATTATTATTATTATTATTATTATTATTATTATTATTATCATTACTAATATTTTTTTTATTTTAATTGTTATTAGACGGCCGGAGATATGGCAGGATGCAGTGGATGACCATCAAATTGAGTCTGTCCAATTGTGCCCTGAGCACTCCACAGCACTTGTTAGCATGTTGGCCGTTGGCTCGAGGGGAGCTCTTCCGCCCTTTGACAGGTTTTGTTTTTAATCCTGCTGGGTGGCATGCCACCCACCTCACTGGCACTAGGCCAGTGGGGGAGCCGGTTTAGACGCCGACAGTCCGTCCATGACACAGATCGCACTGGCCTACATGGCTACCAAGAGCAGTATCTAGGCTCTGATAGTGAAACGGTAACTAAAGGTATAACAAGATTGACAACGTTTTCTGTAGGTCATTCTCGCAGTTGTTTTAACAATAAAATTTTAAAAACTGGTCTTTTCACGTTGTAATATTTTAAAACGACGGCGAGCAGGTGACCCGCACGGTGCATTCCGACGTGCCGTGCACTGTATACTTATTTATTGTTTTTTGCCATCTTCGTACTTTAAGAGCCCGAATATATATCATTGACGCTACGTAGATGGTGCAGCAAAAAACCTGCTGGATTCCTATTGAGTACGCACCAGAAAGCATTCGGCTCTCCAGCGGTGCAACTATAGTAATGTGACACAAATTCGTTTAAAAATGTTCATAAGTACATTTAAGAGCGAATATCTCTAACCACTGCGTGACATGTGGCACAAGCTCAAAAAATCGATGAATTTTAGTCCAGAGATAGCCTATGGTCTCCTAAGAAACGTGATATATTTTTTAAGTTCAGGAGTTTTTTTAATTTCGAGAAAAGCTCGTGAAACTCGAGACGGCTCGTGAAGTGGAAAAGTCATCAAAATGGCGCCGCTATCGTGGGTAAGAGAATCGCAACTCTCGCGAAGACAAAGAAGAAAAAACACTTTTCTTTGTTTTACAATTTGATTTATGAGATAAAAAGCTAATGATTAGGGCCGATAGGAATGAAAAGCTATTGATTAAAAATTACTTGTAAGAACTCAAACATTTGCTAAAATTTCGAACTTGAAAAATCCGAAATTTTGACCCATTGTCAAACAATCATTACCCTATGGAGTAAAATTCAGAATTGGCTGAAACTTCGCAATTCACGACTTGAATACATATATTTAATGCTAGCAAAAAATCATTTTGGTAAAATTTATTTCCTTGACGAGCGGCCGGTTAGAAGTAAATGCAGCCAAGCCTCGGCAGTTGTCAACAAAATTTCATTAACGTCTTTTTCTTCTATTTTTATATCACAGACAAAATCGATGTTTGTCATATAAAAAAAAAAGAAGAAAAAGACGTTAATGAACCCTTATCAATATTAATTTGCGTTGGAACACGACATCGCGCTGCGCCTCGCCGCCTACCGATTCCTAATGAATGGCAATGTGCGGGGCATATGTTCAACTCAGAAATATTTGGACAGGAACTATAATAGAAGATGTTGCTAAAATGAGATCAAATTTGTTATCACCTTCGCTGGCGGCGGACAGCCCATTAGGTAGCGTTTGTGTTCCAGAGTCAGTCTTTCGATCTTACAAGCGGCGGACAGCCCGTTAGGTAGCGTTTGTGTTTCAGAATCAGTCTTTCGATCAAGATTACAAGATAGCAACGGCACAATATTTTCATTTTTCTTGCTTTCTCGATCTCGCTGATTTTTGCCACTTTGACCATCGACCAATCTCTGGAAATAGCAAGTGTTTGCCGTGTTTGAAACAAATATCACACTCAGTATCTAGCCAGTGTGCTCTATGCCATTGAGTTGCAATTGTCTCAATCAACGTATACTGAAGTTAAGCGCTGACCTACAGGCTCGTTTTTCCACAGGTTGTGTAACGATCATCAAACGAAAGTCGCAGACCTAATTTAGGTACGTTCTTCTTTTTGTTTAACTCTTTGATATGCTATTATCATTTAAAAATCTTGTTTACCCCTTTCTTCTCCTGGCCTCGCTTGTCCGTTTCAGGGCTAAGTTAAAGAAGTCATTAGCAGTAAATGGGTTTAGAGGCGGCTAAAGCGCAAACAACACTATTACTCTAAGGAAAAAGACAGTTGGTGCATTTTCCAATTGAAAACAATTATATATTATTTTTTAAGCGCGGAGTACCATCAGGTATCAAATTGGTTCATGGTTCTACTACCTTTATACAGAGAAATACTTTAGGCATTCAGAAATAAAAGGGAACATTACTTCGTTATTCGCTAAACTTCTCAAAAGCGGGCAAAATCGTGTCGGAATAAAGCATTATTTCCGCTTCATTTTTCGTGTATGTTTCAGTAGCAGAGGCAACTGACTTGTATCGGTTTTTGTTTTCACATCATTGAGCTGATAGTAGGTTTCAAAATTTTGGTATCCTGCAAACACTGCCTCATGAATTATAAATTGAATCGTTTTATCAGCTTTTATGAGCAAATACTGGATTCTTCAAATGCAAAACTGCACTGACGACTTATTCTATAAATAGAGTTGTTAACGTTTTTCAACTGCCCCAGTAGTTACAACAACACTAAAGTAAAACTAAAAGCTCATTCTTATGAAATTTTTTAAATTGTTTTTGAAATTCAATATTTTGCTGAATATGTTTCCTCCAAACTACAAGATCGATTGACTTCATTTCAAACACAGCCATGGTAATTTTGATGATGTTTACTTGTCAATTTGATTTTGACTCACAAAACTTGATAAAATACGTTTACAAATTGATGGAAGCCGTTAATATATGCAAGGAAACTGCGTGACAGCTTCAATAACAACAACAGGTCACACGATCGGAAAAACTGCTTCTTCGGATTTTCCAAGTTCGAAATTTTAGCAAATGTTTGAGTTCTCACAAGTAATTTCAAATCAACAACTATCCATTTCTATCGGCCTTAATCACTAGCTTTTTATCTCATTAATCAAATTATAAAACAAAGAAAAAGGCTTTTTCCTCTTTGTCTTCACGAGAGTTTCGATTCACTTACCCTCGTTTGCGGCGTCGCCATGTAGATGATTTTTCCACTTCACGAGCCGTCTGGAGTTTCTCGAGCTTTTCTCGAAATTGAAAAAACGTTTCTTAGGACACCATAGGCTATCTCTGGACGAAAAACCATCGGGGTTGATTTTTTGAAACTGTGCCACATTTTCCCGTTGTCACGCAGTCCTTACAGAGAATCGCTCTTAAGATATTTATCTTCATATCTAGTCTTTCTTGCAAACAAACAGCTGGCCCGTACTCTAAAGCATGGTTCACACTTGCGAGATAAGCGAAAGAACAAACACAAAAAAATCCAAGTGTGAACATGCGTGAAATAAGCACAAGAAAAAGAAACATTTTCCTTTCTCTTGTGCTTGTGTTTATGCTTATGTCGTTTGTTTCACCAGTGTGAGCATCCGTGAAAGAAGCATAAGCATCAGG
This sequence comes from Hydrozoanthus tunicans, assembly GCA_026413305.1. Lineage (NCBI taxonomy): Eukaryota > Metazoa > Cnidaria > Anthozoa > Zoantharia > Hydrozoanthidae > Hydrozoanthus > Hydrozoanthus tunicans. Next base: position 24,754 of record JAOBAT010054037.1, read on the forward strand.
CATGTCATCACCCTATCTCGTTCCCGGAGCCCGCGTTCCTTATGCAAGGCGCTGGCCATAAGGAACACGGGCTCTTGGAACGAGATTGGTCATCACCAGTCCAATTCGCGCATGCGTGTTTTTCATTTCCTTGTGCTAATTCCGCGTGTGTGAACTTCGGTTCCTTATGCTAGTGCTTGTGTTTATCTCACAACTGTGAACCGGGCTTAAGGCCGGAGTGAATCCAAACTTTTGTTGGATAGTGAGGAAATTGAAAAAATACTCGAATTAGAGGAATTGAATATCGAGTAAAATCAGCAAACTGTCCCTCCTGGTAAGGGAACAGCAAATATTCACTTCAAACTTAGCTTTAAAACTTCCCAAAAATCACCAAATTCAAAAAACTCTTTAAAACTGCCAATCTTCAAGAACAAAAATAAAACTCAAAATTCATCCAAAAATTCTTAAAATATTCAAGCTGACTCTCCTTCAATCCATTTGTGCCTTAAGCTTAAGCATAGGGATTTTGTAGATTCAAACCATGGACGGAGATATCGGAAGCAACATGAGGAAAAGTGGCCACAAAGCGCGCTTTGGGTTTACTCTTGAACCTTAACGTGCTAAATAAATGGGGGTTCGAAAAAACGGGAAAATAAGAAATTTCTCAAAAATTGAATAAAAAGGGGATCCAAATTAAATAATAAGCGGGGCGCGGTAAGAAATTTAGTTCTGAAAAGTTTAAAACGAGCTAAACAACAGAGACTAGCAAAAGTATTGATATTTTTATTGAATTCTAAATTCTTGACTCTATCTGCTCGTGCTATAATCCATACAAAAAAAGGGAAAAACCAACATCGAACTTGATAAAGATCACTAAAACTTTTATCTTGAAATATTGACCACTTGTTAATTGTTCTCGAACTCGCAAAATCAATAAATGGGGGGGGGGGGTTATCCCTATCCCCTTTTGAGACTCTTTTTACCCCGGAATAACCCCTCCCCCGGTCATAATCTCTGGTGTAAAGGTACTTTAATCTACCAATTTGTCTCGCAACATTGTTGCAAACCAAATTTGAAAGCGATGCTGCGCGTTTTTCCACCCCGCGTACAAACTTGCCTCGCAGCAAAATAAAGCCGTTGCAAGTTGAAAAACGTTGTTACAGAAAGCAAGTAATTCTATTTTTACAACAAAACTTTTAGATGTTGCGTGTATCACAACCACAGATCAACTTGTCTCGCAGCAAGATGTCCTCGACACGCCAGACAGATGTCAGGATTCACCCAAATGCAACAGCTTGAATTAATTTTGCTGCGAGACAAGTTTGTACGTGGGTAGAAAACGTGTGTAAATTGCAATGATTTCCGAAATGACCTCAAAGATCATTAAAGTCCCTATAAAGCTTATTTTTCTAAGTTCCAGATGAAAAGTAGAACCCTTTAATAATAGTAATTTTCGAAAATAAAACTTTTCTCGCCGTTCCTGTTACATTTTTCAGACTTGAAGCGTGAAATGATGACGTAGCACGAGGCATGAAGCAGGGACAATCTTTTTTATCCCAAGAAATTCAATTCTGGCTACAATAGTCGCATTGTTATAACTTTAACCAATGAATTATTCCCTTGAAAACTCACTGCTGCTACGTCACAGGTTACCAGTCCCCGGCCTGCTCGGTTAAAATTTACATTCCAATTTTTTTTTTATTAAAAAGCATACTAAGACGTGGAAATTTTCTTTGGTTTTTCGAATTTTGAGTTCACAGATGACGACAGTTTTAATCTAAAAAGTAAAAAATTTAGCCTGATAGGGACTTTAAAAACACAGTTAACCACTTTCTTCATCGCTTGATTTGAATCATTGGATAATTGATACACCGAACATCTGACCATCGTTTCGATAATGCCCCGACGACAGTCCACTTTTTCGTTTGTTTATCATAACGTTCGATAGAGTTTGTAGACCCACTCCCTCCAAAGACAAAAATCATTTCTTGTAGAACACCGACGCAAAAATCTCGGCGAGGAACATTAAGCGAAGAAACAAAAGTCCACGAGTTCGTGACTGGTTCATAAACTTCTACCGTTTTAAGTGGCTCCATATTTTGATCAGTCCCCCCAAGGACATACAGACGGCCTCCCAGCGCAATAGCCTCGTGTCGGTACCTCTCTGTTCGCATTGGTGCCACAGTTACCCAGCAGTTTGCAGCGGGGTTAAAGCACTCCACGTCAGCAATAGGTTTGTTCCCTGGCATCGTAGCGCCACCCAAAACGTAGACTTTTCCCAGCAGAGTGGCAATCGCATGACAACTCCTTCGAATCTTTATTTTTGGCAGCGACATCCACGTACGGGTTGAAACATCGAAGCATTTTGCCCTTCGATTACCTCCGATCACGTATATATAGCCCATCCCTTCACAAACGGCCGTTTCAGATTCCTTGACCCCATTACCTATTTGAGTCCACACGTTGATTTTCGCGTCGTACCTCTCTATTCTCAGTCCGCCGCCCATTACTGTATACAGCTCACCTGCAACAACCAACGCCGCTCCAGTGTTCTGAGCAACTCCTTCCACGGGACGACATGAGCCTGTCTCAAGGTCAAACATCTCTATTCGTGTTGACGCCTTCCCAATGAGATATAGGACGTTTGGCGCCTTTCTTGGGGTGGCCATTGCCCGAGTTTGTCGGTCTGCATCTCGTTTTGGCCTCGAATGGAAAGACAGTGCGGCTTCGACGAGATCCTTCCAGCACTTCTCTTGTTGGATAAGTTCGTTCCCAAGAACCGTTTCTTCCAGAAAGATCTTGGTCAAACATGGAAAGCGAATATGGGTCATGATATCCTAGAGATAAGTTTAAAAAAGTTGCTGAAATAAATAAGTACAATATAATAATAACAATAATAGTAATAATGAAAACAAGAAAACATTCTGCTCATATTTAGGGCAGCGGACATGCATTTACAATAACTATACGTCGTTCTCTAAATGCTCAAAACAAAACAAACGAACATTATGCTCATATCAAGAGCCCATGTGGTATAGGCTAGGCAATAGTGCCCTATGTTATAAATGTAGGATATACTGTAGCATCCAAGAGTGTTGACACAGCTGCCAATAATAACAATAATAACAATAACAATGTTAAAACGGAAAACGCTCTAATAATATTGATTTTTAGACCTTTCAGATGGGGGGGGCTTTTATAAAGAGAGAGGGTTATTAGGGAGGGGGGCTTAATTAATTATCCGAGTAAGAACTAGAAAGGTCGAATGCAATGGAATGCAGAAAGGTGCTAGTTGCATTATTGTTAAGCCTTTAATCTCATTATCTAAACTTTTAAAATCGACCAAATCTTTATAAGTAAGTTAATTTCTTCAGATTACTCAATCATTCCCTTCAAGTTGAAACAGTTTTGTTTTTAAATTTAAGAAAAATTCCATGTGGGGAACATCACAAATCAAAATGTTTTCCTTTCTTTTATTTTGGAGCTCTATGATTGGCTAAATAATTATTATAGCACAAAAGAACATTGTTTAACATAGAATTTCTTTGCTTTTTACTTTAAAGCTATGTTGTACACTGGTTGATGTATTCTCAGTCTGAAAATCTAAACATTCTGGTGTGGGAAAAGCAAAATGCCCCCAAACAAGGTACTTTAGGTTTTACTCGGACCTTTACTTAAAATGCATCTAAAGTTACTATCTAAATGAGGAACAGCGGTGAAAAAAATTTGCAAAAATCTTTCCTGGTTCTCGAGATATCAACATTTAAAAATTGCATCTGATGATGTCACGATAGATAGATAGATGGATAGATAGATAGATAGTTTATTGGTAAAAAACTTGCAGCCGCAGAGCTGAATTGTGCTTTTACAATATAATATAAAAAGTATATAAAACTATAATAGTATCTAAAAATAATCAAAATTCTCTAATAACAACCTATACATAATTTGATGGTGATAATAAAAGCTTAAAACTATATAAAATACAAACATTTCAACGTCGTTCTCGTTCACATTAGACTAAAACTCACCGC
>JAOBAT010054048.1:0-28765 GCA_026413305.1 Hydrozoanthus tunicans
ACTACAGGGTAGTTCGACAGTCACTTTCAATGGCCTTCCCTCAAATGTTGGACCGCAAAGATCATTTCTAAAATGTAAGGAGGGGCCGCCCGAGCTCTTGAGTCGCGGTAAAGACCTTTTGGCAGCATAAAATCTGATATTTTGGAAAAGAAGTAACTTCTTTATGGAAGGGGGGGGGGGGTTAAATGCCTTCGTTGGCCAAAATAAAGTAGCGCGATGTATCTTATGAATATGACTGATGAACAAAGCAGAACATTGCTTTCCTCAGAGAGATCCAAAACAGAGGTCTTTTATTTCCACCTGAAGTAGATTCAAAGAAACAATAAATAAACCCGAGCGTGTTGTTGGCGACTAACTAAACAATTCAATACTCATCATAGCATGAGTTTTGGACCCTTCGGAGCTAGTTTCCTGGTTTATTGTCCGCTGCTGAAACAAAAACTACACACAACAGGCCAAGGTTGCCAACAATCAAATTCGTTTACAATATAACTGAACCGCATATGCCCACACACTACTTTCGACGTTCTGTTAGGTACCAAACTTGAATATGATTGATGATATGAAATTGAGATTAAGTAAAGAACTTACACGCTTTTTTTCATTTAAGAACCAGTAAGTTTGGCCGAGGCTCATTGTTCTTAATTTTTTTGGCGGTTTGAGCCCCAAATTGTTCTTAATTTGTTCTTATTTTTATCATCGGTACGTATAAAACAAAGAAAAACTAAGCAAAACATGTTGCATTGTTAATGACTGTTTTGCCTATTTGTAAACGAATTTGGTCACTTTTTCGTGGTTCGCCGACATTTTCCCCCGACACGATTTCCAGTGATCATTGACTGCGAAGCATTCCATGTTTATTCTTTAATGTTCAGTTAAAGATCGAAGTTCGGAAAAGTTTTCAAAAAAAAAAAAGCTATCGAGCCCGAGCCTCTGTTCTTAACTTGTTCTTAAAATTTGGCCAATCTGAGCCTCGTTGTTCTTATAAAAAAAGCGTGTAGTGTTTTATTTAGGACGAGTCTTAACGCACAAGTCGAACGTTATCGTGGTGTACGCAAGTACGCAAAGTTTACATTATGTCTTCCTTCCGAGTCTTGAATATTCTTAATTTTTCTCGTCTTCAGACAAATTCATACTTATCTTATCCCTCATATGAAACTTTTCTATATTCAAAAATTTCAAACGTATGGGTTCAAGGTCGTGTAGCGCGGAGTTGGCTATAAATCATCTCATAGCCAATGGAATAACTTCTTGACTTTTCCAAACCTATCGATACTTGAAAATGACGGCTAAACTTTATTCAAAACCATAAATCGGAGCTAGTTCGACCCAAAAGTGGTTTTTCGGCCGAAGTTGCATTTCTTGCGATCTGACCGACCAGATCGGTTTCAGCTTTGCAACACTACACAGTCACTTTCCATATATGGTCAATTCGGTATATGAGCTGATAACCGAGATTTAGCGAACCAATCAATTCAATTCAATTCAATTCAATTCTTTATTTTGCACTATTCATTTTACAGATAAGAACAGAGAAAATAACATAGAAATGGAGAGAAAATAATAGTGATTGGAATAGTTAAATTGCAGCTGGAGGATTTGTGCGTAGCGGCCGAAGTAGCTAAAGCTTTCGTGTCGGCCACTACCACATCAAAATAAATTTGTCGAGGAAAAGAAGATTAGAATATAAGTACTATTATTTACATGATAACAGTTCTGTCTTCTATTTACAGTTTGTTTTTCTTTTTCTCCTCATGCAAATTAGTTCCATTCACCATATTGTTTACATGCAATCAGCTAATATTTACATAAATATGTAACATGTCAGTTTTGGTTGTCAAGAAGATGTAATTTGAATTGACTTTTGAAGCGATTAAACGGTAGTAATTTTATGTTCAATGGAATTTTTTCCCATGTCCTTGACGATATAGCTTTGTATCTAGAAAGTCCGTACTTTGTTCGAGATGATGGTCTGTCTGTATAGATTTTGGTTGGCGGCGTATCTGGTATTATAACAATGAATTTCGGAAACTGATGCTGTCGACCAATCAGAACGCTAGAAACTCATTTATGATCGAGGTTGAAAATTGAAAAAATTACTATAAACCTGTTTTTAAAACTTGTAACAAGCAAGTTTTACTCATCAGTATTATGCTTTAAAAAGCAAACCAACCATAATTTTAAGTAAAGCTTGGTATTGTTACAAACCATAAAAATAGGCAGTCACAGACTGCATGTGACTCAAGGCAGAACGCATAAGAACGGTAATTTAAGTTAAGAGAATGAAAATGCACATATTTTTATGAGTAGCGACTTTAGTCCAATTCGTAACCCGAGCCTTCGTTCTCTTAGCCAGCGAGATCTCCTTGACGACGATCACATGTTTGAATAATTGCTAGGAACGCCTGCTTCAATTGGAATGGTTACAACTCACTCATTCACTCATTCAAACGCGATGACATAGTGACGAGAGGCCCCATAAGGCCTTTCGTCACAAAAATATTACGTTTCTCATGGAACACTTCATGTCACTTGCTCGTAGAAACACATTGCGCATGTGCGCACGCCACGCCAAGAAGTGAGACGAATGCCAGACAAGAAGCACTTCAGAAAAGTTGTTTATCGCGTTGCTAAAATAGTGCGGTAAGTGAGGAAAACATCAAGAGAAATGAGTAATGCGAGTTAGTCTTGAAGCGACGAGAGAAAAAGCGAACCGACAAGTACGAAGCAGATAGAAAAGCGAACACACCCTTCACTTCGACACGTACCTAAACTACTAGATCAGTACCTCATGCAGTATTAACAATTTTAACTGACTTGTTGCTCAGCTTATATCGCTGGCGTGAAGAGAAACGAGCTGCTTTTTGACAAAATGTGACTTAAAGTGTCGCCGTTTCAACCGTGTTCAGTGTGAACAAACGTGCCCCCACACGGAGTAGTTGGAACTTTTGGAACTTCGAACTATTGTTCTGCTAAATTAGACTACACCTCGTTTTGATAACATATAAGGTGCATAATAAGACAATGGGAGTTGAGACGGTGTGGGAGCTGAAAAGAAAAACCTGGCTCTAAACCACTCAAACAAACAAATAAACAACTTTAATATGCAACTTGACTAGTACATTTGTCATATAAATTTACGTTTCTTTTTTATATTAACTTTGATATGCACTTTGATATACTGACTAAACCAGGAGACGGGTAAACTTTTCAGTTTTCGAGCAGTCTCCTGTTTTTATGAGTTTTTATAGAATGTGAGAAACATAACTTTAAGGGAGGAGAAGTCAAGTCAAGTAAAGAGGATTAGTAGGTTTGAGATTGATATTTAGTCAACAAATAACGTTTTAATTGTTTCGAGAAGTTGAAGACATTGAGATCTTTTAAATCTGCTGGAATAGTTTCCAAGAGTACAGTCACTCTTTTAACAATACTATTATTATATAACAGCTCAAGCAAGTCTACTATTTTCCAAAGTTTGAGGCCGGCCAACCTTTTGCATTCTAACTCGGACTCATAGTTTCAAACTATAAAATAGTCTTTCAAACTAACAGGAATACATTGTGCAGCTCTGTCGTAAAACACGATTATAGCAATTTATTGAAAATGTGTATCAAAATCAAAGTTAGAAAAGAGACAAATCTCAAATTGAGAGTAAAATTCTATATTCATGACTCACATAAACTTTCACTTGGAAATTGCCGGCATTGCTGAAGTGGCTGAGCTTTAACAATGTGTGACAAGACTTATCTCAGCGGGGTATATTTCAAAGTGAATCGCATAGCTCACCATATAACGCGCATAGTGATTGGTTAACTACAGTGGGTATTTTTTGTGGAATACCCACAGTACTGTTAAAAGCGGTATGCTAATTGGCTGAAAGACGAGTGAGGATTTCGCGAGAGCTATCGTTTACGCAAACATGAAATGTAAGCTTCATTTCGACTGAAAATAAAAGTTGTGAATGGTAAACTCTAAATTTACTACCGAAATTGGCGAAAACAAACAATTTCTAAGTTTTGAGCTCAAGTTTCCGTTTTAGAGCGACCAAAAACCGCTTACTTTACTCTTTAGGCTCAACGAGCACTGGCCGTCGACGACGTAAACAAGACAGCTGTAAGAAAAAATGTAACGGGAATGGGTAACTTGAAATATCTGAGTGAGTTAAGAGTAAATGCAAACGCTGATTCTATTGCGAGTCATAACCACAACCCACAGGAAAAGCAGTGAAAAATGTCAAAAATGTAACTGTAAGCTGGATTCAGGCAAGTGAACAGCAGCCGGCACAACAACAAGCAACAGTGCCACACAGAACCAAATGCAGTTTAATTATACTTTTACTCACAAACGATCGTTGCAGCCTCCGCCATAAGACCAGAACAGCGTTTCTTCTAGCTAAATTCTTGACAGATGCTTAGGGAGGTTTGTTCAGTGGTGCGACTTTTAACAACTCTTCAGTAAAAGTTGTCGCCATTCATCGTGCATGCTACACCACGTGTAAACAGTACAATTTATTTTTTCCTTGTTATTCTAAAAAAATGACCAAACTAGCTTTCAATTTTAGATTGTCCTTGGTTTGAAACCTTCACAACAATTCTTTTTCAGAAAAAAAAATTAAATACTTACTTATTTAGAGTTTCTAGAGTTTATGACTTTTTTTTGCCGACGTTTGTTTGTTCGCTGATAGATTGTCGTGTCGCTTCGTGTTTAGCAGAGCCCGACAGAGGTCAAATCCATCGTCTTGTTATTCACCATAAATTAATTCTTGTCAAGCAGCTGAGTTTGTGTCATTGTATGTCAAACAATAAAGAATCCATTTTTAACTTTAGATCTTTCTATTTTCCTGTGAAATACATTTCAAAGGACGAGTTCACCAAATGCCTTGTCATGACTGTGAACGCTGCACTACACTGATTGGCTGATGAAAAGACAGCCGAGCATAGAATTGGTTTCCCTAAAATGCGCTTGCACCTGACTAACGAGTAACGTAAACAAATGATTATTTGAAGAAATAAAATGCTATGTGATTTAAGGAAAATCCAATGCCTGACTCGTGAATTCCACGCTAGATTTCACTTGAAGAATCGATTCGCACTCGTCGCTGCGCGACTCGAGCGATATCGGTTCTTCTCGTGAAATTTAGTGTGGAATTCCCTCGTCAGGCAACGGATTTACCTCTAGTATACATTGGAATCTTTGAACTTCGAGTGTCAGAACGTTTTTCGAAAAAAATGAAAAAATAACAAGAAGAACTCAGGTAAGAAAGGCTTATAATTGTAGCTTTCTTTCCATCTTTAAGAGCGATTCTCCTGGTAGTCTGTATCATAGTTCATCACTCGGTGTTTTTTACCAGAATTTATTGAGCTGCAACCGGAGGGCCTGCGCGCGCTGACGGAGCTTCGTTTCGATCAGAAGACACGCGCACGAAGACAAACGGCCTTTTTGTTACCATTCGTTATTCTTTAACCAAAATACCCGCAGTATTATCATATCCTCGTATCATAGAGAACTTTGAAAGTGCAAAAGTACCTTAAATCGGCGAGACACGGCGTCTCGTCTGTCCTAAAACAAACCGGTCTAGTTCAGTTCACCGGGTTTCTTTGAAAACTTGTGTCGCGACTGTTCCTAGCAACAAACAGTGTGCACTTATACCACTAAGTTTTTAAGTATTGGCTCACACTCGCACAAATACCCGCATTTTTATCATATCCTGGGTATATACTATAGAATTTAATGCAATTTTTCCTATTATTGTCTCAAGTTTTCTAAATGACCGAAAGCTGACCCACGTGTTCATAACACCTTTTTTTTTTAAAATAAAAAACAATTTGATAAGAACGAGTCTCATGGCCAAATATTAAGAACAAGCCGAGGCTCGGGGCTCGGTATCTTTTTTTTTAAAAAAAAACTAAACTGAGCTTCGATCTTTAACTGAACAATATAGCCGGAATGAATAAGAAAAGGTTCGCAGTTTATAATCTCTGAAAATGACTCAGCGAATTAACGACAAGTTCGGGGGTTGAATTGATCAAATTCGTTTTCCAATGCATGTATTGCAACACCTTAGATTAAGTGTTTCTTCTATTAAACACACATAGAAATAAGAACAATTTAAGAACACTGAATTTGGGACCTAACTAATCGCCAAAAAGTTTAAAAGAACAATGAGCCTCGGCCAAATTTAAGAATTCTTATAAAAAGGCAAGTCATCCAGTAATCAAAAATAATATCATACAGAACTTTGAAAGTGCAAAAGTACCTTAAATCGATGAGACACGGCGTTACAACTAAAAACAAGGTTACCGGTCTAGTTCAGTTCGCCGGGTTTCTTGAAAACTTATGTCGCGACTGTTCCTAGCAACAAACAGTGTGCACTTATGCCACTAAGTTTTTAAGTAGTGGCTCACGCTCGCACAAACACAAAGTTCTGGTTAAACTTTCCCCCGCTTATTTGCCAGTTGCGTCTTCATGGTATATGCTGGCAAAGCTTGCGTTACTGTCTCTCCGAAAAATATCTACAGTCTAGTATAGACATACATACAGTTACTGAGGTTACCGGCGATTATCTAAATTGACGTTGACAAAACAAGTACGCTGGAATTTTGCCATCTGCTCTCAAACAGCAGGCGGAAATTGCGTAGAATATAACCGCAGTTGATAGACGTATTAAAGCTAAATCCAATATTCTATTTTGGCGCCAGTTTATGTCAACAAACATTTGTAAAGAAGTTTTTCCTTCAAGGCCTCACTTGTACTAGGCCTGAATCTGTGAATCGCGTATGCTTAAGTACTTAGGAATTGCGCAGAAAAAGATTTGAAATGCAGTTTCAACAATCATTGTGGCCTTGTTGGTAATTCTAAATATCTCGTAATCCAGATGTTTGGCAGTGGTGCCAACAGAGAGAAAGTCAAATTATTCCGATCAAAGATGAAAGAATGTGCTCCATTTGGATTAAGATTACAAATGATCTCACGTCGCGTTTCATTGGCGAAAAGTGGCTCCCATATATATAATAAAATCTTTCCTGATGGTGTTGTAACACACGTTTTACAACTTTTTCACACTATCACAGATGAATTCATAGATTGGGCAAGAAAGACGAAAAGAAAAGAAACAAAAAATTACGAATAAGAATACTACATGTGACCCAAGCGCGAAGTGTTTTTCAAGATCACTGAATGAAAGTTCTCAAAGTTATTACAAAATTCCTTCAGCTCACTGATCCATTCGCCGCAGTAACATGACCCGAACTTTTTTTCGCATGCTTAATAGGTTCTTTTAAACTTTTGAACATTTGAACAGTTGTTTAGTAATCCGTTGTTGAATTTGTTGAAAAAAGGCGAGCTTTGCGGCATTGGTTTCTGCGTTTGAGTGTAGAGCTAAACGACGAATTTAAAGTTTTAGGTCAAACACATCTAAAGTGATGAAAACGAACTTTCTGCAATGACGTTATACGCGAAAATTTTTCAAAACAGTGGCCTGCCTCGAGAATCTCTGCTGTAACAAATGCCAATGATGGCCTAAATTGTTCAATCAATTTTCGTTGGCAATCTACGTTGCGCAGATGAGAAACAAACACCGGATTAGTGTCTGTATTTTCGCTCAAAAAATAAGCGCTGAATTGGACCGTAACGAACTAACCAAAGCGCGATGTTGGCGTTCAGCTAACGACTTCGTTCGTTTGTTTATACAACGAGATAACTGCTAGATTGTAGCTGAAACCTTGTCGGTGGCCTTAGCTGCGCTTTCCGTTTTTTAATGCCAACGAGTTTTTGAAACGATAAGAAATAAACGTCACATAGTTTCAAGCCCAGAATAATTTTCACCATTCGCTCAACACAATGTTAGAACAAAGCTTCGTCAAATTAACGCCAGTTTGGTGTGGTACAAGCCCCTAAAATGAGTACAACTTGCGTAGCAGAGAAATTGCTATTTGATGCTGTATCGAAGTGAATATTAAAGATAGATGACGACGAAGTTAAAGGGAAAAAATGGGCATCGAAAGATAACAACTTTGATCCCTCAAGAAACACGTATCTGTTTAAAAAGCTATTTTACTCAAAAAAGAGCTGGAAAATTCAAGTGGAATTCGGTTTTTTTCGTTTCAAGTTTAATAAACAACAACAGTTAATCAGTTGGGTGGCACAGAACCAAGAATCAAACGGATCGTATATGCCAGGAACTAAACCAGAATCTCTGCTGCTGACATCACTTTCCCTTATGCATGAGTTATGAGCCGGAGTTGAGACTTGACGTACACACAGACTCACCTGTTCACAAATTAAGTTCCGAATTCTGCTCTTTGATCGCTTCTCTTCCACAACACGTGTATTGTCACAACTTGTTCTCATGCGTGTCCCGTGCACGCTGCTTCACCACATTTGACATAAAAGCCGCGTCAGGAAAAGGTTTTGTTAAACCAACCGCAAATTATGCGGAATTGGTCGAAAAACCGGTTCAAAACAAACTTGAAACAAAAGACTTCTTGGCATGTGACCAATTAGTTGATTGATCTTTGGGGTTTCGTTTTGTAATCGAATGGACCCTGGAGAGAAATGTACATGTCCAGAAAAAAAGATATTTCGTGGGTTGGAGTGTGTTGTAATGGCGACTGTTCCGAAAAGTGCGCAAGTTATCATTAAACGATGAGTTTCGCTTCATTAAAATAAGTTAGCACAATATAATCACATTTTTAGTAAAAAAACATATAGATATAAACATGGGCAGTAACATTTTCATATCGAGACCGCACATAAAAATACACTTCTCGGGAATCTAAAAAAAAAGAAAAAGTACACACATGACACAAGTATGTAAGGCATGAAATGATTTCAAATCTGCACACAGGTGTACAAGATAGTGAAAACGCCTACCGTCGTTTGTTTGAAATGCAATTTATTTATTTCTCTAATTTCAAAATCAAGAAAATCTGATTGCGCTCTACGGAGCGTACAAATGTCCGTGTCAAACACTGATTTAGACACGGTGAATCAATACTTGGCAGATAAGAACAAGAAAAGAATTTTAAAAAGTGACATCTTCAATGGCCATTAGTACCTTCTTTAAATGTTATCGCTGTTTTTGACCGTGTTATGCCAATGTGTTTGATAAATAGAGTATTTTGCTGACGCGGTGCGAGCATGGTTCAGTTGTCCAGCAAACCACCCGTGGATGTTGGTCTAGTTTTCCTTATTGTTCAAGAAAAAACAAACCATGAACAGAGTTAAAGAATATTGTGAAAATACTTTCAATTTCCTAACCAAGTTTACTCAGATCACCATGTCTCGATGTTACTTTGGTTTTTTTCATAATCACATTATCTACATTTGGTGCTTCCATGGCACACATACACCAGCCACCGTTCTTTAAATCAATACGTTCACCGCAAATCTGTTTCGTTTCAAGCCGTTTCTGCAGGTGTGAATGTATTTTTACGGCTCAACTGGTCACAACTTTGTAGGTATTGAATACATTATCGTCTACAAAAGTTTATCCATCTTTAAACCGGAATGCAGACTGCGCAAAAGCGAGAACTACCGGTTTTTAGGTTCTACGTGTCAAGTTCAAGTTCGCGGGTTTTTACAAAAGCCACCAGCTCCGCCTCAAGTGTTTCCGCCCTTGAGTTACGAGAACCTTTTGCAAAGTTTTCTCACGGAGCAAAAAAGTGTGCACACGATGTGGGAACAACAATTTAACTTTATTCTGACGAATTAGTCAGATAATTAGATTAGTCTGATAATCTAAAACAATTTTGATTAGAAGCACACTGAAAGAGATATTGGTTGATAACGGTACAAAAATTGGGCTCATTTTTGTATTCGCAGCCGGAAGAACAATATTGTTCGTTGAAAACATACGCTTCTTGTTCTAGAACACTGAAGTACTAGCACCAAAACATCAAGTGAATAGATGCGCAGAACAATACAAATCTTCAAGTAGAAGTCTAATGTGGAAAGACACTATTGTCAGTTCGTTTGAAGTGCGCAAGTATTTGTATCCTTTTTAGAAGTTATAAATTCTTTCAGTGTAAAACAAACTATTACTCAAAAACAAACAAGAGCAAGTTTATAAGCGTTTAAAAAATGCTCTTGTTCCTAATTCAAACTTCTGTTTGGCATTTCTTTAAACGCATACAGAAATACAGAACCGGCGAAGGAAACATAGTTTAAGAAGGAAACATAGTTTAATAGGGGAAGGAAACATAGTTTAATATGATTGTCGGTGATTCCGCGAAGCAAAGTTACACCCACGCATGTAAACACAGAACCCACATTCCGCAATGAAATATTTTTGATCTCTTAGTTTATTAAATAAAGCAGCAAGACCAGAACACTCGGTGTAGCATAGAAAGAACTGCGTCATAAACACCACTAACCAATGGAATTTGCAGTATCATCGTGTTTTGCATTTATGAAAGCCACTATTTACCAAAACTGTGTTTCTACGTACCAGTAAGTTCTATTTGATGTTTTTAAACAAGAAATGACTCCATTGTCGAAACAAAATACAACCAGTACTTTTTACAATTCATCAGATCAAAACCAGCCAAGACAGAAACTGAAATCTATAAGTACCAGTACTTTAAGACATTCGGAGGGAGACTGGGTTCCACTCTATCAAGGATGGCGAGAAGCCAAGTCTTGGTCAAAACATCCTTGATCCAATACAAAACCGAGTAGAATCAAAACCCTTCAATATAGCAAGCAGAACTATGACTTGAAAAATATCCTGGCGATTTGAAGTAAAACTTGGGTTTTCACCATGATCAAAAGCTACCATAAACGATACAGATCCTAGAAACCGCACTCGTTTCAGTTTCTCAGTCTGAACAAGTTTCACCAAACGCTGTAAGCCACTGATGGCGCTAAACGTCTGTTTCCTTTTCAGTGCCTGCTTCCTCTTTTTCTCTAAGCACGTCCTTTGGGTGGTTTGCTTCTGGGAAACAAAAAACACATTGAACAATTTTATAGAGGGTGTGCCAAGTCACGTTAAAACCCCAAAGACAATAGTAAAAGGGAACAACTAAAGCGTGTTTCCTTTAGGCTCCCCAACAAGCACAGATGGTGCTGTGATAAAAGGTTTTAAAGAGTTCAGCTAACTAGATAAGTGAGAAATAACGTGAATTGTTTACTGGCCCGAAGTATTATAGATAATCTGTTTAAAATAAACTCCAACCAAACCATTGACAAAATATTCATAATCACGATACGTTTGGCTAGCACCAAACGCTCTACCACCAAACCACTAAAATAGACTCGTACCTACGGTGGGTTGGCTATTATACACCGAATGGGCCTTCGCCATGGACTCATGACCAGAATTTATTTTAGCCTTTTGGTTCAGTCTTAGGGAATGCTAGGGGACGGGGCGGGAAGAGAGGGGGGTTCGTGGGCTTGCAAATTTGGAAATTTTCACTTCGCTAGAAACGTATCAAGTTTAAGTACCATTGGACCGTTAGCCCGGCCAAAAAGGGGCTACTTCCCTTAAAGCAACCTTTTTCGAACTATAGAGTTTCTATAAAGTTTGATTGCGGTAGCAGCATTGTTAATAGAGATTTGCGAGAATAATACTATTAGTTGTAACTAAAACCTATCTCACGACATGTTACGCCGGTTCAATTCCAGCTACTTGGTGTATGAGCAGTTTAACATGTCCTCACCTGGTCCTGCTTGGTTTTCGGGTTCCTCAACATCTGACTGCGATTCTTCATCCGAACTGGCAACATTGGGTCTTAGTTGAGTTCTGCGTGGTGTTACTAATTCAAAAGACTGTCCGGTGTCTGCAATAAACCAGTTATTCTTCAGTAAAGCTGTGTCATATTTCATCCTTACTCAGTGTATCCCCCTTCTAATGCTAGGCCAAAATTTGTTGCAATATTGGAAAATGTGATTTGTACGTAGCCATCTCAAAAACAGTTTTGCCCAATGGAAGCGTATCCTGCATTGAGCAACAACAAGTAGTTTAGCTCTGGAACGAACATCCAGAACATCAGAGCGATCGGGATCCGACATCCACTGGTAAGGCATCCAGCATCCAGGAACAAGCTGTATCATCCACAACAGTGAACGCATTCAGCATTTGCGGAATGTATGATCTAATCATCCGGCATCCATTAGTTCTTGCCGGATACGTTTACGTGCGGCGAGAAAATCCGGCAGATTGCCCAAGTCACCAACAGCTGATTGACTGCAAGAACTCACAACGCCAAACTTTCCGGCACAATTAAATTACTAAACCTCCAAATCTAAACTAAAGATGCAACGTATCCAAATTAACAGATGTTGAAGAACGTCGTTTTCAGCTACATTATCTGGGGTGTACGTTTGGCAAAGCATTCAGTGCTACAAAATAATTTCAATAACACGTGATAACAACCTTATTAGTCATTTATAGGTATATTGCACAAGCCTCTGCAAACACGGTTTTGACGTCACAAAACTTTCAAACAAAACTTTGAGTTTTGATTTTTGCACAAAAACAAAACTTCTGACGTGACAAATTGCTGAGTTTTGAAACTGTTCTTATTTTTGTTGTAGCTAGAGTTGCATACTTACAACGAAAAGTTTCTTTACCGAGAAACACTAAAGAAGAAAAAGTAATATTTGTTTTCCAAAACTGCATGAGTACGACTCGATGAACGAGCGACACCTGAACCGCCGTTTACATTGCAAATTTTGACATTAACATTTACCAAACTAAATCAAAACGGAAAAAACATATATTGTTAAATTTAGTTATCAGCCCTAGAGCCTAAATAGTTTTTGAAAAGTATATCTAGTATTTAAGCAAAGTAACAAGTCAGTTCATTCAGTTTAGTACTTTAGCAGCTGAAAGTACCGGATACGTGACATGATAAAACACAACTTCAATCTTCAAATCTTTATTATAAAAGTATTTTGAGAAACATATTAACAAGAAACAACAATACCAGGAAATGAATAGAATTACAATAGTTTGTTTTTATTCGAAACAGTCTGGTTTTGAGTACAACTCGAGCAGTTGTCTATCGGGGAATGACAATCGACGTTTTCTTATTGTAAGCAGTTGAAAAGAAAATGCGGCGAGGAATTCACAAAACGCACATTGTTCGTTCATAGAAATTGAGTTTAAAAATCGAATCTCTCAAAAATCTCTCAAACTAAGCATACTGATGTTAAAGGGAAACTTAAAAAGTTCTTAATCGACAAAGGCATTTATAAACATTACTTGCGTGGACGATTACACAATTCACAAACCTGAAACGATCGAGAACCTCAAAAAAATATTGAAGTTCCGGCGCAGGATATGTAAGTTCCATCGTCTCTACTTGAGTAACTGATAAACTGATAGTTTAACCTTCCAATATTTCGGTATAAAAGTCCTTAAAGCCAGAGAAATCTGTCCAAATCAACCTTTAACTTTTCAGCCCAAAGGTTGGTATACGGGCGATGATTAAACTGAAAGTCCTCCTTCGCAAATAAGTTGACTCCGAAGCACTGAGTCGTTTCCTAATTTTGCTTAATGCAGCCATCTAAGTATGAATAACTGTGAACCTGTTTGGTTTTTGAATAATAGACATTTAGAACCATGAATAGTCGAAAAAAGGTCTCGGCTTCACAGGAAAATGCTTAAACTCTTTTTGAAATGTCCGTTCAGTTAGAAACCTGTCAAAATAACACGGTATCTGATTATCTATTACTTCGTATGGAGAATTTATCTATTCATACAATCGCTCTTTCGGCCAACTCATCAAAAACAAATCTGTTAGGTTTTAACTTGTTCCTTATAATTATTATTTTATAAAAGAATTGAAACACAACTCCCGTGTTTGCACAGGCTAATGCAAACCTCGGTGAGTCTGTGAGAAATCTCGAGCAAGCACAAATACTCGACCTTCGGTCTCGTTTTTGCACTGGTCTGCTCTCTATTTCTCCAAAACACACCTCGGTTTGCATTAGCCTGTGCAAACACGGCAGCTGTGTTTATTTCTTAAATAAAGATGCATTGCTCGTCAGATACTTGATGTTATCTGGCCGGTAAACGAACTCGTTCCCAGTCTACACACAGTCAGTGACTGGTTCAAGACTACAAATGTCTGAAGCGTACAAGCATCTTAACAAATTCAGCCATGGGAAGGTTATTCTCCTTAAGTTGGTTATTTGTTTTCAACAAGTATTGTAAATCTTGTCGCTCAGTTAGTAGAGCGTCTGACCGGTAGTCAGTGTGTCATGGGTTCAATGCTCCTTAGGGATTCAGAAGTGTTTTTTCCTTCTGAAAAAAGGAAGTTTACGACAAAAGGAGTCATTGTTTCGCAGCGTATATCCAAGCCGAATAACTTCCGCACCAAAAGCT
Source organism: Hydrozoanthus tunicans (assembly GCA_026413305.1). NCBI lineage: Eukaryota > Metazoa > Cnidaria > Anthozoa > Zoantharia > Hydrozoanthidae > Hydrozoanthus > Hydrozoanthus tunicans. The sequence goes on from JAOBAT010054048.1 coordinate 14,330, forward strand.
ATATTTTTCTGACAATAAAACAAAATATCTAAAAACAATTCACTATTACCTTCAGGGTTTTGCACTCCTTTATCCTCAACAGAACCCTTAAAATCAAAAGTAATAAATTATTTCACTCGCTCTTTTCCTAAAACTGTTTAACTTCTCGTATCAAAATACGGTTGCGTCACAAAAACAATTCCTTTAACACCGCATCCCCTAAATCTATTCAACTACGTTTTGCTACTGCTTAACATCCCTCTTCACAACAAACCCTGGGGAGGAATGTACATTAATTGGCAAAATGGGTCACCTTGTGAACTTCAACATCAAGGCGTCAAAACAAATAGTTATAAACACAGTAATCAGTGATACATCTAGGGCGCGTCATTACGTCCATGGACGCAATATTTTAGATTTGGACGCAAAAAACTAACATCAGCGCGTCCAAATGGACGAAAAAAAGTTTCAACGAAAAAAAAGTTAAACGCGTACTGTTTGTTTTTCAAAACTCACAAAACTCAAATTCCCTCGAAAACCGCAATTATCTTTGATTTTGCGGCATCTCCCATAAGTACATAGTGCATAGCTTTTGGTCAAGCGAGAACACCAAATTTGCATAAATTCACATCGTATTGATCATGATTAGGCTTAAATTAATGAGTATTCGCCTTTGCCGTGAACAAAAAAAAAAGCATCCAAGTGGCAAACGATTATACGAACTTTAGAAAGACAACATTTACTCGCCATTTCGCCCGGAGCCTCTATAAGCAAGTCACACGAGAGAAACTCCTTCGCCGCGATTATTAGGAGACCTAAGAGCGTGCCATCATGTACAATAAATGATGAGGCCATTCTTACACCAGTAAACTTCGTGGTGAAGACTCTGAGTCCAGGCCGCAGTTTACAGAACAGACGGAGTTTCTGAAATTTCTAGATGAGAATTTGATACTTGGTCATTTCGTTTCGTATATTCAATTTCAAAGTATTGCGTCGTGTGCTACGAAGCTTTTTCCCAACCGGCCACTGTTTTGACAAATATTGCTGTTAAGCCAATGAACTAGCCTGTAATTCAACCAATGAAATCGACTGTTTGTCGATTTCACTGGCTAAGTTGAAATATGCATAACGAAACGAAAAACACGACTATTATTCATGAATACTAATAAGAACCCTCAAATCAAGGAAATGGATTCCGTTTTTAACAACAAGGAGTCCAAAGACCCTCACTATCCAGATCCTAGATCTATCACTGACTATGTTTTGCAGACTTCATCCAATTATGACAAAGCTTTCCATGGTTTTAGGCTCTTTAAAGAACTTTAGGTGCACTGCTACACGGATTTTTGGTGGTTCACTAAAATATATAAGTTAAAAGAGCTGTCACCTTTTTCACGCACTGGATCTGAAAACATCAGCAGAGAGATGCACAACTTTAATGTGCAACCGTAAAATAGTTGATTTCAGAGAGTATTTAGCAGATGTTCCCAGTCAAGGACTTTTATCACCTTGTTTAAAAATGTTACTTAGTCTGAATCTTTGAGAAGTTGTAATCGCCGCCTGGTTAGCCCAGTTGGTAAGGCGCCAGTCTTCCGTGCGGGAGGCGCGGGTTCTATTCCCGGTACCGGACCTTCACTCAGGGTCTTAAAACAGCTGAGGTGCTGTTTTGCTCTAACACCTGTACACAGTTAAACCTTTACGTCTGCAGGTCCCAAGCAGCAGGCCTTGAAGGGGACCTCAAAACCTATTGCCAGTGTTCTCCCGTGACTCCGCCTTGAGTCAAAATGTCAAAAACAAACTCAGGTGACAGACAGTTATACTATCCTACTACAGTAACATTGTTATTTCAAGGAACACTTAAATCCCGAATGTAAAGTCAAGACACAAGTACTGCACCTAGAGTTAAAAGTCGTTATCTATATCGCATATTTAGCATTTATTCTATTTCAATTGAGGTGGATTGGCAGAATATCATTAAGCCAGTATTCACCGAAATTGAAATAAAAAAGTGTTTTAGTGTATACTAGCGAGGCAACTGATCAAGGAAATTTAGTTCAAGGAAAACAAAAGATTTCTAAGAACAAAAAAAAACTTTAACTTTAATTGTGTCACTGAGCGTGGCGAAACTCACGCGTGAGCAGCCAAATATACAAGAAAAGTGTTTTGACAGTTTCTCAACTACAAAATGTCATAAATGGTGTAAAACAGTGAATTTCTTTACACTCTTATAAATATCCCTTGTTTTTAAAGAAAACTTTTTCAATACGGACGCGAAGCGACTGTTGCGTCCGCCATTTTGTTTCAATGTCTTAATCTACTATTTCGGAGGTAAATATTCTCACATCTACTATTTCTAAACCTCTCAAATCTCGTGTAGCCGAGCTGGTACATACTAATGGTGGTTACTTAGTAACGAAATCTTAATCCTTTCAGCCCAAAGTACGCCAAATAGCGTAGTGCTAAATTCTCCCAAAAAAACATACTTTTCATGATACTAAGTTAGGAGAAATTTTGTTTTTCATCTTAAGTAGTTTTCTTCACCTGATTAACTCCTGTTTTCTCATAACAAAATTACTCCTTATGTATGTGTTATGTAAGGAAAAAATAAGTATTGATAAACCGGCTGGGGCGTATTCACCTTGGAAATTGTGCTGGACGATGGAGCTAGTGTAGGAGCTCTTCTTCTTCCTGTGTTTTGTACAAGACCTGTTTAAACACGTGTCAAACGATTAGAGTAGGCCATCGGTGCACATCAGGGCCGGATTGTTTAAAGGCTGGTTAGCTTTAACTGTGGGTATATTCATAAACCAAAATCCAAACAGTCATTTCTTCTGTAAGAAAAGGTTTATGGTTTTTATAAAATATCGTTTAGACTTTCCACGAAAAAAATTGTTAGTTCCAAAATTACAGCTCCAACCATTCTATATAGCTATGTACGGTTGAAAACAAGAACTTAGGTTCGAAGTTTGACTCTTGGTTAGAGCATGCTAATCGGCCTTTAAACTGGGCCCTGAAAGGTAAAATGTGACAAGGCAAAGTGGTGCAAAATGATTAGGTTTCAAAAACGGAAAGATTACAAAAATAGTTCATTTCAGACTAAGTTACCATTAGCAGAGTGTCTCTGACTGAGTAGATACGACAGAAAAGGAAGATTTAGCATACAAATAGAAAACTTTCATTTGTTCTAGTGGTTGTTTTTGTAACTATACACTTTAAGGAAACTAAAGATAAACCTCGTCTTACAAGTTTTCAATAAGTTATTTATTAATAAAGGTAAGAGGTAGAGTTTTCTACCAGTCAACAGTCACGAGAGGCGAAGCAGCGACTTCTCAGATAGATTCAACAACGAGTAATCTTAAGTATAACCCCTTTATTAGGCCTCCTTCGAGCTTCAACTGTAATTTATTAATTTGTTTTTGTTATCAGACAATCTGCTATATTTTTTTATATTTAAAAACACCGGTACTTTCGCTACCTGTTGAGTAACGATCAAAAGCCAGTTAGGAGGTCAGCTAATCAAATAGCCATATTCACAATAATATTCTAGTTGGTAACCACTGACTGCTTAAAGCAGTGCATGAGAACAGATTATTGGCCATGGCAAAGAAGCAGTGCAGCTCAAGGGTACAGCAGATGTGTACAGTAGTTGGCTATTCCCAACCATTAGATCCATTCACACACTTGGTACGAAGCAGATAGAACACATAAAAAGTATCCAGAAAAAGCAGCCAGAAAACATATAAAGAAGAAACAAGGTATTTCAGCTACGAACGCAAGGTTCTCCATCTGAGCAAGCAATCCATCCAGTCAAGAATATTTAAGAAAGAAGAAACTAGTAACCAGGGTGTTCCAGCTACGAACGCAAGGTTCTCCATCTGAGCCAGTAATCCATCCAGCCCGGAAGATATAACAAAGAAGAAACTAGTTACCGGGTGCTCCAGCCACAAACGTAAAGTTTGCCATCTGGGCCAGCAATGCACCCAGTCCCACTTGAGTCGTGCCCTCTTCACCACCTGATTCTTCCGAGTCGCTTTCTTGGAAGCTGTAGTCACCTATGTGGGGGTCCTATCAGATTTTAAAACAACGTTTCAACAATAATGTACCTTTAAATCATTTAACTATCAATACTTTTTTTAAACACTTTCTTCCGTTTACTACATGGAATCGTTTAGTATTCTTCTCTAGAAAATGCAGTTTATAATATATACCCACTACAAATAAAGAACGCGAGAAGTTTACGCTCCCTCATAGTTCTCTCACTTACCTGCAGTAATATGAAAGAGAGTAAAGGTACTTCAATAAAAGTTAGGGGTAGCGAGTGGTCCCTTAAAAAGGTGAGTCTCGGCAAATTACGGCTCCGATAGTTCCCAAAATTTCGTCCTCTTTTTTGTCAAGTCTCGAGGTATTGCATTTTCTATTTTTTTCTTCTGTTTCGCAGTTTTGGCTTTTCCCACAAAGTGGCTCACATTCTCGGCGTTTTCAGCAGAGTTCGTAATGTCTAGGTCTCAGATTATTCATTGTTTTTCGAAATCTCAGGCTCGGATTTTAAAAAGACCGGACAGTCTTGGATTTACCAATCGTTACCCCTAAACTTCAGGCCAGAGTTACTCCAAATGTACAAGCTCGATTTCGTAAGTATAAGCGTCTTGTAACTTAGCAGTTACAAAATTTGAGTAAATCCATCAAACACTAAATATTACACGTGCAAATGAAGAAATAGCTGAAAGCTAGCTAAATCCTCTCTCGATTCTAAGTGGCTCTCTCCGCTTTCTCCGGTTTCTGTAGTGTTAAGCGGATGTGAGTCTTTGACTCCCCCTGGACAGGACATTAATCTAACGCAGGTTAGCCCCCAGCAGAACAGATACTCGTTTACACAGCTGAGTCGACTGAAACAAAATCATTTAAAGTGTCTTGCTCAAGGACAAACACAGTCGTCTGGCCGGGGCACAAACTCGCGACCCTAGGATTACGAGTCGATCACACTAACCGCTTGGCACTCCGCCCCCGACGCAAATGAAGAAAGCACAACGCAATATTTTGAAAATGCTAATATAGTTATTCGAATGTGTTGGTTATCACATAGGTGGAGTAAAATAAAATCTCTTTAGGTTCACACTTTCATTACATAAACGAAAGTACCTTGTCTGTTAGCAACTGTTTAAGGAAGTGAATCCGCTTTGTTCTTGATCGAAGCATGGAATACTCACTGTTTAGAGGTTTCAGTCTGTTTAGAAAATACAATTACCTTTGTTTAATGAGTTTGTTTATTTAACCAGCCAGTTCATTCCTACCGTATCTCATTTCCCTTTTTCCTTTGTGTCATGACTTCCTATTTTTCGCTCTCTTTCTGCCCTGTTCTTCTCTGCTTTTGCCTTTTTACTTCCTTACTAAAACCACAGTGACTACCCATGCCGCGTCTAGAGCTTGATAACAAGAACTCGTGATACTATCTTTGACTATCTTTGGCTAGCTAAGGAGGGGATAAAGGAAGCGATATGGGAATGGGTGGAGGACCCAACCTGAACAGAAGGGGGAGGGGGATCCGGTTCTCGCTGTCGACGTCTGTCACGTGACAGTTCACTGCCACGTGACTAACTTTACTCATCATGATGAAGACTTGTGGTTTGGGTCGAAACGTCTGTGGAGTAATAGGGCCACTATTAAGATTCCAAATTCCAGGAATTGATTTACAAAACTTTTTTGATAAAATAACTTAGATGAATGACAAGATATTCTTAGAGAAAGACTAGATATTCTAAAGTATTTGTTTATTATCTCAACCTTTTCATCTCTTGTAACAACTGGGTTCGGGGTTTGAAGCTACCTCGTCGTGCTCCACGTTTTCCTGTAAGCAGAAAACCATCAGACAACATATTTCAATTTTCTCTTTGCATTAACATTCGACAATAATATAAAGTTTAGGTAGCTAGTATAACAAACTATATGATACTTTAGTACAACTCATATTTGTCGTATACAATGTAACCCAGTGCCACCTGCCGCACAAGGAGGCAGTCGCCATCTAACTGGCTCTCTGTTACCCAGCAGAACTTAAAGCAAGACCTGTAAACCCTTTCATTCCTACATCACTGTTCAACATCTAAATTTTTTTAAAATACACTGGTTATTGCCGAGAATATGAAACTTGATCTCCTACCAAACTCTGGAAGATGAGTTACTAAAACTTGTCATAGAAAGTTTCTGGATATAAGTAACGACAATCCACAAACTCGTCATTGGGCACCCTTACGGATCAAAGGGTTAAAGGGCGAACAAATCGTGAATCAACGGCCAAAATGCTACAGCGCTTTCTGCTTGGAGATGTGTGTTGCGAATTTCTTCTTCTGTACGAAGCATAAAAAGGCGAGTTCTCCGGGATAATCGTTACTGCCATCAAGATGGCGATCTGTGCTTTTACCTATAACTCCTAGCGCCGTGACGTCTAAAAATTCCCATAAAAATGCGTAGAAAAAATCTGTAAACCTCCAACTTGACACGCACAATTTTGTTAGTACATGGAAGAGTTTCCTTCCCTAAGTTTATGTTCGTTATGCATTGTGATAAAAAGGCGTTACTATTACGTTGGCACTAAGAGGCTCAAGTCTTACCATAAGTACTACTTATATCAGGTTCAAGATGTGTTACTTTTTCCCCAAACGGGATGAAACTTGGGTGCATCAGTTTCTGAGGTACGCAGGCGATACTAAGAAAGAGACACACTTTGTTTACTTAAAACCAATCTTACCAATTAACAACTAAAGATGGAAGTAACAATCTTAAGTGAGTAAATTTCGAACGAGTTTTGACCTTCAAGGTGACGTTTTTAACCTTGAGTACCCTAGTTTTTTATGCTGTTCTCTAGGTTATCCAGAAAGCAGAGTTTAACCGGTTTTGTTGCAGCCAACACATGGAAAAGTAGAGTTACAAAACTTTAGCGCGACTAGTATGTTACGTGTTTGGAGCGATTTGTCCAAACCTGTAAGTGAAGACGGGAGCATGACTGATAAACATAGATAATGTATTCTTGGGTACTGGTTAAATATGTTGTAAATTGTAATTGAATAAAAATTTTCATTTTCAAAACGCGTAATGAAAAGATGCATATTTCCAGGGACTGTGTCGATAGATGATGCCTGGCAGTATACATTAGTATGTACAAAGGGGTCAATCAGGGTTTTCATTAACGCAACAAACTGCATATTATATGCGAAATATAGTTTGGTATGCAAAAGTTGAAATGTTCTGCATCCCTGGGAGGCAGAAGATTAGCAGCCATTATAGTGAACTTTAAGCCAAAATTAAAATAACAATCTTTACGTAGAACTAGAATTTCTTTTGTCTAACGCAGTAGCAGAATTAAAACAAGCTGAAATATTCATTTTTAGGTTTAGTAAATCAAGGTAAATGATAAGCTGATGAAACAATTCTTTAGGTGGGACCCGTAATGAGAGAATGAAGGAGTCCTCAGTCTCTTCCTAAAATCTCCTACTGAAAAACTCTGTTAATCGCCATTTTTTGGATTGTTTTTTCTTTATCACAAACGTTATCACAAGGCCAGAAGTGTAAAACAATGATGGATCAGTTCTTTGCTTTGGATAATTTTGCGAGGTTTGTGTTTGTTTTGAAAGCAGTTTCCGATTGTTTTCGAAATCTCACATTGGTTTTTTTGTCATGTCTTGAGGTCTCACGTTTTTTCCCTCCGTCTCGCATCTCTCACAAAATGGCTCGCGTTTCTGACAGAGCTTGAAACCTCTATTTTGTTTGAAATTTGTTTGTTGTCTCGGTATTCTAAGTTTCCGCTTCGGCTTTTTGTATCGTATCATCACGGTCTCCGGTTATTCACCGCATTCTAAAGTCTAGGGCTCGGATTTTAAAAAAGCTGTCTCGGCATCTTAGTCAGTCTTAGTTTTACCATTTGCTTACCCCTATTTCTCATTCCTGTCAACTAACCCTAGCGTCTACGATCTGTCTAACAAATTTTAACATTTTTTGGACACAGCCCTAGTCACAAAACTATACTAGCTTCTCATTCCTGCTCACTAACCCTAGCATCTACGATCTGCCTCACCCTAAACTCTGTTCTATATCGGCACCCGCCGGTTCTAGATGTGGTAGCATGCTTTGTTGAACTGCTGCTTCGGCTGAGTGGGCTCCATTTATCAACTACAATTAACCAGCATCAAGTCAAACGACAAATAACAGAAATCTAAGGGGTATAGTGTTACTTGATAACTGAAGTGACGTTAGGTCGGGCATTAGGACAAACAAAAACTAGTGCTTACACGAACAGCTGAGGCCCTCTAGCAGCTACATAGCAGCTTACACATTTGTAGTTAATTGTACCTTAGCTAATCATGGGAGAGCTAAGCTATAAAGTTTACACAATTGATGCTATAAGTTCTTTAAATGGGGAACAATCCCTCTAAGACTCCTCCCTTTTTTAGAGTTAATAAATGCTTTGAACACAGTCCGTATAGAGTGTCGAGGCAGAAATCCTAAGGCGAGTTTTTACCACTGCCCTTCTGTCCATGGGGGTTGGCAATGTCAGAAACAAGATTATTATAAGAAATGAGCCAGATCGAGAGACTGTTAATAGCATCCTTCCCAGAACTGTGAGGCACGCACACTGTAGAGGTAGCCTGTATATAGATAACTGAGGGAGAAAGAAATAGGTGAGACCCTTGAAATCATCTTTTCCAGATATGCGTGACCTGTATTGCAGGCTTTTCAAATGGCTGGGGAAGAATTAAACTCAAGGGTTCACCTTTCTCAGAAATGTAGGACCTGTACTATAGGCCATTCTGACTAAGACTTGTGAGACTTGAGAGAGATATCTCGTACCAGTAATAAAACTCCTTGAAAGTGCAGAACTCCCAAAGAGAGACAGTTAACAGCATCAACTTTAGAGTCGTGGTGCTCCCATACTGTAAGTATGTAGGAAAGTGTTAAAACTCCTTCAAGTGAAGAACTCCCACAGAGACATCTAACAGCATCATTTTTAGAGTCATGATGCTCCCATGCTGTATGTAGGTAGGCCAGTAGTAAAACTCCAAAGAGAGAAAGAGACCAAGAGACACATCTAACAGCATCATCTTTAGAGTCGTGGTGCTCCCATGCTGTAAGTAGGTGGGCAAGTATTAAAACTCCTTCAAGTGAAGAACTCCCAAAGAAACATCCGATAGCTTCTTCTTTAGGGTTATGATGCTCCCATAGGAGAGCTCCCAGAGCATCTCATAGGTAGGCCATTATTAAAACTCCTGTGAGTGAGAATCTCTAGAAAGACACCTGGTAGCAGCATCTTGAGATAACAGTGAAAGTATCTGTTCATATGCGAAAGACCTTCACTGTAGGTATGGTAAGCATTTGGAGTCCTTGTGGATATTGGAAGCATTCTTTACAGAGTTGTGGAGGAGCAAATCGCTATTTGCTCAGGTATTATTTTGAAGAACACTGAGGCACTTTTAAAAAGGGCTTGGATGACATTTTTCGTAGTATAAGTTGTGAGGTGAAAGACCTCTTGTAAAACGCAGCGTACCCATTTCTTTAAATAGCTCCATAATGTAAATCACCTATACTATTTGTCTGAACAATATAAGACTGGGGAGATGTAAGTTGGTTGGGGAGTCCCTGGAGTAACTTTTAAAATTATCCACAATTGTTTAGAAGCTACAGTAGAATACATCAGCTTGTGAAATGAGTGTTTCTGAAGGACTTCAACAGTGCAAAATATTAATAGTCACTATCTACTCTTAAGCTATCTCTCGTAGTGCATGCTGCATTGATAATGACATAACTAGTACATTTTATAAACCAAATAGAGTATGAAAAATTGGAGATTGTATTAAAATCTTGTGCCCTTGCACATCTACCAATTGTATCAACTGGATGAGTCAGCAAAGTCTTGAGCAATCAAAAAAGGTCTGTGATCAAAGATTTAAACGACAGCAATACCTGATCAGATACTCCATAACCAAATGCTCCATAAGCAAATGAGAACTCTAACTGTACATCTCCTGAGTACTGCAATATACAAAGTATTGGAGGTAAAGTAAAATGTCTTCTACACACACTAAGATTCCAAAGAGTCAAAATGCATGAAACTTATACAAATTAGTGTAAATCAAGTTATGGGCAAAGCTATCTTGAAATCAAAGATAGATGTCACATATCTTTAGCTTTTCTTAGATTATCATTTGTCAGGGAAAGCTCACATTCATAGCAAGCAAAGAAAATCAACTTCACCGTTAGTATTAATACTCTCTAAGTCGTTTTGACCTGTGATTGCTGACTTTACCTGTTTCTTTCTATTCAGCAATTCAAAGCTGTCCATTGACCACTGTTTCTGTTTCAAACAACAAAATACAAACATAAATTAAAATCTGAGTAAGGGTAAAGTAATTACGTTGCAATTCCTAGCGACACTGACCACAAATTTTCAAGCAAAGCTGAACATCTAACTTCTCCCAACATAGCATTAATTTACAAACTAAGACATTCAGTTATATGAGAACAAATAAACTGGTTAAACAAAGAGGGCAACTGAAAATGAAACTAAAATTTCTCTATAAAAACTTACCAACACAACAGTGCCTGAAAGGGTTAAAAACGAAAAAATACCTTGATAAGTTTGTACAAATGAAATTCAGTTTTTCCAAGGTGTCTGTGCTTTGGCAATGCCTGCAGTGTGTCATAGCCCATCACTGACACAACCACTTTGTTTGAAAAGCTCCCGACCTTTCCTGAGATCTACCAACAAAGACAAAACAGAATTAACAAAACAGACAGGTCTGCTAACCCTGCCATTTGTCTGTAATAGGGAGAAAATTGCTGAAAACTTTGAATTGAAGGAAGAAATGAAGATACAACTTGGGAGAACACAGGTTTATGGAAAATAAAGAAACTACAATGTGCATTCTGATTGGATGTGGTGACACATTATAAATATGAATAGAGTATGTCTGTATATGTCATTGCAGGGATATATTAACCATTTATGTGCCTTACTTTATAAAAGAAATATAAAACTCGCTTACTTGCTCTGTTCATTGATAGATACACTTGTGAACTTTTAAATTCACTGAAAAAGTGCAAGAAAAACTCGCTTGTGTCTTGTTTTTCTGAGCACTTCTTACTGAACAGAGCGTGAGCTCGTTTAATATTTCAATATTAGTTATTGTATCATCGAACATCTTAAGCCCAGCAACCATGGAGGGAAATATCAGCCTCACAAGGCATCAAGCTTAAACAGTTTCTCTCAAGTGAGGCAATAAAATCTTCTTATAAGAATTTTGTCTTATGAAACGATGAGGCATAAATACTGTCTCTTTTGTGTTTGATATACATACAATGCATTACTGTTCTAAAGAGTAAAACTCTCACGAAAAAGTTTTGCACACTACACGAGCTGGCTGAGCTCCCTGCCTTGTGAGATAGCTGTTTCCTCTCAAGTGCACTGGGGTTTATTTTCTTACTGGAATAATAAAGTTTCTGATGTCATTCCATACAACTCGACCCTTCTTGAATGGTGACTGAACTGATGTATACTTGACAAACAAGCCCACAGCAATCTGTGCATACAGTCTGTAATGCTCTGGGGGATAGTTGTTGTCAACAAACAGGTTCTCACAACCAAATACATGTACTGCCAGAAAACCAGTCTGCAGATAAAAATGTGTCCCATTCAGATGGACACACAGCAGTCAGTAAAGAACTAAATTAGTTGGGCTAGTCAATTATAAGTCTGGGACTGTTCAAGATGCTGAAACAACCTTTATAAAATCAGAGACTGAGACCTTGGAAAACAATAATCCGAGATTAAAACATTACCATGTGAAAAATCCAAGCAAAACAGAGGTTTTGAGCGTTGGCTGCTTGAAATGTCTGAAGAATGCAAATCATTTTGTGAGAAAGTCCAAGACTGCGAGATGGAAAAAAATTAAGACCTCAAGACATAACAAAAACAAGATAATGAGATTTCAAGAGCTAGCCATAATTTGTAGAGACTTTCATTTTTAAGGGACCTAACATTACCCCTACCAGTCATTACAGACAAAACTTACAGTTACCTTAGAGAATCACTACTGCTAGTCTGACAGCTTGATTAAATGGGTTTAAAGTATTTTAAAGTTAGAACTCAAGTGACCAGACCTACCTTAAATTAGTTAGCTATGACAAAATGATGTTCAGAAATGGAAGAAACAGGTCAACATTAGTTAGAAGGCATAGTTTCAAGTCTCAACACAAAGAACACAAATGTATGTGAAAATGGAACTGGAGAGCAAAGCTTGCGATACTAGTAATGTCCTCCAAATCCTTAGAGAATGTCCTATTTTCTGTTGCTTTCCAAAGTAAGCAAGTGAAGATGAAAAGTGAAGTTCCTCATTTCAACAGAGAAAGCGATAAGGAAAAGCCTTTTTGGTAAACGATTATGAAGTTGTGTATATTAAAGAAATTACAGGTAAACTTGACTTTTCCGTCAGGAACAAGTCCTCGTCTCCTCCAGCCACTGAACCAACTTTCTTGCCAACATCACCGACTGCAGGTGGGCCTGTAAATTGGTTGGAAAATAATCACGTACTGTAATTCCTTGAAAAAAAAACACCCCTGGTAGAAGCGTCTGTTTTCTAAGCTATCAAGAAGGAGCGACCCTATTCGACAGAACTGTGAAACGACAGAGCGAAACGACAGGAAGGACGAAATATGACCCCAAACACTAGAAAAAGACGGATGGACCGCCGAACGGACACAAAGGTGTCTTGCTATTATAAGACCATTGCACGTATTTTGCTAACTATAGTCACTGAATTAAAACGACACTGAAAAAATAATGAAGGAGACTAGGTATTTAGGTTTTACTCCCTTTTATAATTTTAGATGAAAGAACTTACCATCGTCTCCAAAGCCAGGAAACATATCGAGGAAATTCTCTCTTTCGACAGACAAACCTTGTTTTTCTGGTACTCGTGCCCAGTCCCTAGTTTCCTAGATAGACGTGTTGTTGAGCAGCGGTAGCACAGACAAAAGTATGCGCGGGCTTGACTGCGCGTGCTGTGTCATGGCGGCCATTTCGTGAGAAAGAAAGAAAAGCCGGTCTTCTAGTTTTGTCAGGAACTTGGGTTTTTCTTAATTGGTTTCTGTATAAAATACGTAGTATCGAAAAAAGGAGTTGTTTTGTAAAATGGCAGCCGATGTTGAAATGAAGGATGCTTCGAAATCTAGCGAGAAAGCCGAAAATGGTGAAGACCAAAAAGCTGAAGTGTCAAAGGAAGAAGCTGAGAGACTCGTTTTGGAAGGTATTTTGGATTAAGACTATGAGCTATTTTTGCTAGCATAATTACTTCCATTTACGATAAGCTTTCCGAATAAAACGCTGTTACTGTTGTGTAAACCAGCCGAAAGTGTTAGTCGAAACTGTTTGTTCGGTTTGTACCGTCTCATGATCAGCTACACGTGTGGCAAAAACTGTTTCGTTGGGTTGAATTTACTTTACATACTGTTGCCTGACGTATAGTATCTGTAAAAAACATAACTGACGAGGAAAATATCTACCACTGTCAATTTTTCTTGTGGAGAATTTTACAGTTTAGTAGGATTTCATCCAGAGATTACCTTCAGTTTTTTACAAGGGTGCTATTTAATCTTGACTGTGTTAAAATTTTGCATTTAAGTATTTAATTTCTATAAAAAGAACTCGAAAAAAAATAAGTATTGTTTTATGTACTCCTTAACTACATTGAAAGCTTTCTTCTTGCTTTGTAGATTTCAAGGAACAGGTGAGGCACATTGAGAAGTCTGTTTCATCTAAGGAACCACGGTTTATGACAAGAGTGCTTCGAGCAATTCCAGCTACAAGAAAAAAACTTACCCATCCAATCCTGCGAAAGTTAATCTGTGGCTATTGCCCTACAGGTAAAATATAGTTTATAAACTATGTGTATTGCAAATTTCAAAAATCTTTCAAACATACAAAGGATTACAGAGGAAGGGGCCTAAATCAAGCACACTTTTCAAAATAGGTTATTGGTTGGTAATTGTTTCCTTCTTGTTTCGTATATATCCTAAAAACTCTAAATGCTTCTATTAATCCCCACCCCTCTAATAAGCCGCCTGTCTAGAGCTTCAAACTTTGAATAAGCCATTCTCCTCACTTCGTAAAGATTATGAAGCTAAAAAACAATGCATCATGAAATTGAAATAAAATTTTTCAATGGTTATATCTTTATAAAGTTTAGAAAAATGCTGGTTAAAGTGCCAGAAAAACACAGCTGCTATTAAACAAGTTTATTAAACAAGTAACCAGACTTTAAGTTATGTTTCTGTTTTTGGCTAATGACAATTTTTGAATAAGCCCCCCTTCTAATTCTCTCTAATAAGCCCCCCGTCTGAAGCTCCATAAATAAATATGCCCCCGGGAGCTTTTTAGAGCGCTTACGGTACTCAACACCGTCGTCAACGCTT